>WMED01018706.1:0-12626 GCA_019650415.1 Pipa parva | reverse complement strand
TATATATATATATATGTGTGTGTGTGTGTGTGTGTGTGTGTGTGTGTGTGTGTGTGTGCGTGCGTGCATGCGTGTGCGTGTGCATGCTATCTATTCATATATTTTTGTTTAATTTAAAAAAAGCAAGTGCAATGCAAAATGACTACTATTTGCACTCGCTATAACATTTAATCCCAATTCTCCTCTGTTTCTTATTGATAACATTTTCTAGGGAAATGTCACGTCTAGTAGGGTACGGTGCGAAAGTCATTTATATTTTGGCTGTGTATATAACACAGCCCTATGTGCATGATGACCATTCTGACCAGGCAATGTTTTATCGTATTCAATATGAAAGCTGCACCTAACTGGTTTTGTGATCATCTTTCCCTAATGTTGATTTTAGATGTCTGGAAATGAGCAAGATAATTGAACACGTCATACACATAAAAAAAATAAAAAAAAACAATAATGGAAATGGAGTGAAGCCCATCTAAAATACTTTCATAGGAAAAGATCACAAAGAACACTATGCGGTACAAAGGTTGTTAAAGTAATGCAATGGCAGCAGCACTGTATTCTGAAAGATGAAAAGACATCCATAGTAAGAAAGCAGATGACAGGTAACAGATGTTCTATATCAAATGAAAATGTGAAAACTATTATGAGTACAGGCCATATCTGGACAAAAGCAATATTTTATAAATACACTGAGAACAGAGCTAAAAAATGTGCACACAGTATCTTTCTTTTCATCTATCCACATACCTAGCTGTATATCTATTTGTCTCATGTTAACTGAATTTATGTGTAAATATATTTGAAATGAAAATTCATTTGGAAGAAGTATTGTAAGTATGCTCATTTCATTCCTGTCAATAGATGAATATGCCTTACAACAGAGCAGGATAGTAAATAGTGAAAGGACAAAATGTGAAGCCTGCTATGGCTCTGTGGTATGAAAGAATTTGCTGTTTTTGATTTTAATTGTTGTACATCATGGAAGAAATAAATGTTGCCATAAAAGTTGTAAGAATAATTTTGAATAAGTTCGTATGTAGTGAATAAACTAAGGAGAAAACATGTGACTTTTTGAATGGGGCTACTTGACATCTTTTGTTAGCTCATGTGCATATTGTACTTGGGTTACCACACATTCAAGTTAACCATTACTGGGAATGTATACATACTCTGTTTTAAAAGAAAATCTGTTAGATTGTGGATGATGGCAGGGGTAATGTAAGTGTGTTTACTTTGTCTTTGGGTAGTAGTGGTATCATTTTGCCTTGTTGTTTATCCTACACTAAAATTTCTACTGTTTCTAATTTATTTCTCTCAATGTTGTACACCAGTTTACAGTGAAGTACATTTCAGTTTTGTGTGTGTGTTTGTTCTGTCAGGAATGAAGAGAAAGATAATACCCGATATTGGTAAATTAGGAGATGTCTTGGATTCAGGTTGTATTAAAGCGGTTGTGGCTGCCATATTTATGAGTTGGCAGTGGATTTAAGCATCAGCTGATCCAGGAATAGCTGAATTCTTTGAAAGGAATGAGAGATGGTATTGGCCCTTGTTTTTAAACTAATTGTAATGTGCATACCAGCCTTGCAAATTGTCTTGTTATAACTCAGTGGGACTGATCTAGCCAGTGTCTCAAAAATAACTACACAAGGATATAAGTCTCCTTATCCTCTCTCTTGCTTTTGAACAACAAGCTCAATCCAAATAGGTGAGACTTCTTGTCAAAATCAGTGAACAGGGTGCTCAGGAGCAAGGATGGACTATTATCCAAACAGAATAGCATACAAATGGTGAAACTCCGGCACTCCAAAAGTAAAATCAAAAAACTTTTATTCCAGGTCAAAGTTAAAAGCAGGTACAAAAAAATCTTTAAAAACAAGTGAAGCAGCACTAACGCATTTCACGCTATGCGCTTATTCATAATATGAAAAACACTATGAATAAGCGCTTAGCGCGAAACACGTAAGTGCTGCTTCACTTGTTTTTAAAGATTTTTTTGTACCTGCTTTTAACTTTGACCTGGAATAAAAGTTTTTTGATTTTACTTTTGGAGTGCCGGAGTTTCACCGTTTGAACAACAAGCAAACAAGTATTGCTTTCAGGCAGAATTATATTATTCATTGAAGTTTTTAAATGGCGAATTTAGAGAATGATCACTTTAGGATATTAATGCCTATTACTCATAAATTACAAAAAGTAACATTCTACTCTATAATATAAATATAACAAAAATATTATTATAGTAGATGTTTTTAGATAATTCAATAATCTGTGGGCTTATGTAAAAGGAGGGCACAAATTATTGTAGCACATTGGGTACAACTGAATAAGTAAGAAACCTCACACAAAATGAAGTGGTCTAAAAGCAATAACCAACACTGAAGTAACATAACCACACTACTTAATGTATACTGAAATATAATCATGGTCATTATGATTTTATGAAGGATTTTTTTTTAAGGATGAGAAAGTAACAATGTGATTTTATCTGAGAATAGAAAAAGAACATGTTTTTCTTTGCCCCAATGTGTTACCAATTTAATTTCCTGCATCCTCCTACATATATGTTATTATTGATTAGTAGCTAAGGACCCAAGGGTTAAGAAAATTTTTTTTCTTTAAGGGAAGATAAAATTCCCTTCTGATGAAAGAGTGATCAGAAATTTGTTAGTTTGACTTTAAAATTTGTTGACATTCTGTTTAACTTGAAAATGATGGGATTTTTAGATTAATCCTAGTCAAATGAGTTGGGATGGATCAGGTTGATATTTAACTGCCACTTCAACCAAGTGAACATATCCTGAGCGAAGCTTGACAAGAAAACTATTACAGATTTAAGGGGTTATTCACTAAGGTGCGAATTCGACTGTCGAATTCACAAACAGCGGATTCCCATAGTAAATCCACTACAATTTCCCCATTGTAAAGTCGCGACAATTTTTTAAAGTTAAGATTACGACAATTTTTCCATAATAAAGTTGCAACTTTGACAATATGCTCATTATAAAGACACAACTTTGATAGTAGCAGCCTATTGCAACTGTCTTTATCTGGCGAATTCGCATCTATATGCAACAATTTGGACTTTAGTGAATAACCCCCTTAGACTTTCATATGCAAAAAATACTCAGTGCATGAAAGTTTCAGAAATAAAAGAAATACATTAAACAGCCAACAAGGTTATGAAACAAAAGTGAGAAAATAAGAAAAAATTTACCACACAAATTGGTAATAATGAATTTTATGTCCCTCTAGAGCAAGGTAAAATATCTATGACCTTTGAAAGATACCTATAAGACCCATTATAGATTTCCTCTCCAGAAAGTGTATGATGTTAGCAAATATTAAGCCCCCAGATGCATAACATTACATTTGTCTTCATTAAACCTTATTTGCAACAGTTTCACAATCACTTAATATGACCGGGTCAGCTTGTAACCTGCCACCCTCCTTTATGGATTCTACTTTACTGCATAACTTGGTTCCATTGCATTTATTTTCTCCTAAGCTCTAATTTAATTTATTAATAAGTTAAACAATAACATTACCAAAACAGAGCCTTGAAATACACAACTTACAAACGTATAATAGTGGACCATTCAGAGTATGAAACACAACTCTCTGGAGATGGCTTTCAGCCAGTTTTCAATACATTTGTCAGTTACAGAATATAAATATTGATTTTGAGGGCAGGTAGTTAGTACTTAATTCAAATACATTATACTTACAGTCACAGCTCTATCTCACATTTCTCTTTACCTCCTCTAAAAAGGAGGTTAGATTTGTTTGCCAACATTTTTCTCTCATAAATTCGTCAAAACACATTTTTGTGTCACATATTGTATATGAACCCTTGACCTTAACTATTTTACCCGCAATAGAAGTGAACCATATAAGTCTATATTCACTTTGATCCTTTTTTTAAGTACCAAATTAGCTTTACAACTATCCACTGGGATAACGCAAATCATTTAGAAGTTTCAATAGATTTGCCTTTTCCTGTCCTCTAGTTTCTTCCAATAAATTATTCCATTTGTGTGAGACATGCTCAGAAACCGATGTTGTGGAATTTATCAGAAATGTCAGAGAGTAGGGGGCGCCTTCTCAGCATTCTGACTCAAAATTGCAAAAACAAATATTGTTATGATCAAATATATGTTGTGAACAGTCTAATCCATAGTGGGCTAATAGAAGTAATGCATTTAAGGAATCATATCCAGAATTCCAGAACTAAACGGGCAAATAAAGGAAAACCTCCTGAAATGTACAGTTATTCCCATCAAATCAACAGATTTATAGATAAATGGTACCAGGCAGTTTCAAGTCAGTATGATGATGACAGGCTACTGAGGAGAAGCTTTCCCTTTACTTCCAGTATTCTTCTCAACAAGTCTTTACTCACACATTAGCAGCACAGCATAAGAATTTATTCATGGATGAGCTGTTTTGTGCATTGCTGGCTTCCTTAACATACCAGTAAGAATTTGTAATGAATCATAGCACAGTGGCTTGCCCCTCTTTTACCTTTGTGATATTGGATAATAGTGCCTATATATTGTGCACCTACAAATTTAGTGATACAGAATTTTCAAAAAAGAGATCCATGCAGTAGTTGTTGTCCCTGACCCAGAGAATATACAGCCTTTTTTACCATTCCTCAAGTATCTGCAGGACACTGAGGGAAACATCAGGAAAAATGTTAGATCTTCCCTACCACCAAATAAAACAAGAGGTCATTATGATCTGGAATTGAACCCTCTATATAAAATAAATTGAAGAACAGCAAAATACCATAAAGTGCTATACAGAAAGCCATAATATAGTATTCAGGGCAGGGTATCTAAGTAAAACAGTAAGTATAATAGTAGAGACTTATTTTGAGACTGCTCCTCTAGCTATTTATATGGTTTCCCTGTAAGTCAGCTTTACCATTGTCAGCATGAGTTAAGCCCTTGGAGCAGCAGTGGAGGAAGGTTAGAGATTCATTGCATTAAACTGACTGTGTGAACTATATCACTCCAAGTTCTACAATATCTAATTATTCATTGGGTGCACAGAAGAAATTAAACTTTATAGCCAAATGTACCCCTGCCGCACAGGCCTCCTCTTGGCAGAATATATGGTCTAACCTAAATATATATGCAAGAGATGTCTTGTTTTGTCTTGTCCTATGACATACTGTATAACATTACGACTGTGTCTGAAATATTACTTTTCCCTTTAGCAAGCATTGTTCCTCTACTATTACAACTAAATTTTGGTTTAAGGTTGTAGTATTATACTGTACTTTATTAAAAATAAATTCCCATGATGCCATGTCACTCACAAGAGGAAATCAATGGCATTATTTTATGTTCCAATGACATTATTCAAACTACCAAAGTGTCCATTTCAACACTAAAAAGACATAAATACTACAATTCTCACTTTTGAAATAATGCTTCACTAGCACTTACTGAAAAAGTGCAGTGGAAGTTAATCCCTTTTATAAAGTTAGAATTCAAGAAATGTACATACAAATTTTAGTGCTGCTGTATATTATAGTCCAATAAATACCGTGAACACCAAAGAATTTACTGGGAGCTCTTAATATGCATCTGACCAAAGGCAAGATTCCTGTGGCTTTTGTAGATTTACAAAACATGATGTATGTTCTAGATGTTCCTTATTTTAAAGACACATTTTTACATCTATAACTGTGGTGTGCTTCTGAACTTGCTGTTTAAATAGTTGCTTTTTTTCTTTACATGTTGAAGTTAATTGAATAGTTTATAGATAAAGGGACAAAGTTTCTTATTTTTCAATCACAAATTATAGTGTCACTGGCTGACAAAAGCTGATTGATGAATGCAATGGGGCGTTTAATTAAATGTACTAAGCATACAACTAGGATTGCCAGCATGATGCTTAAACCTGAATTTTAGTGCTTAAAAGAAGACAATACTAAGAAATAAAATTAGAACTTTGAAGTGCCGTTTCTTTACATTGTATAGTCAGGTCAAATTTGTATAGTATTTAAGCAGTATATAATATGAAAAATATATTTACTATCAGAAAGAAAGATTAATGTTTAACCAGTAGACATCAGAAAAAAAGCTTAAAAATGACCTAAAACAAAGAAAAGGTGTGATTGTCTTGTTTAGAGAGGTTATTTTGTCTGCAGATTTTTATGGTTTCCGATAGAAACAAAAATAAAAAACTCATATTCTTCCCCAATAAATAAGAAAAACATTATCAGTTAGTGCATACAATCAAACTCATTGTTTCCCCATACATACTTTATTTATGATTACAAAATTACTTAACCACATCAAGGCACTCCCTTCAAATTGTGACAATAAGCATTTTTAGGGCAAGATTGAATAAACTCGTAAAGACCCGATTCCGTCTTTTCGATTTTATTCCTGTGATATATCGGCAGTTTCTTGTGGTAAATATTGATCTTTTTTCGATTGATTTTTACCAATCAAAACTTTTTGCTCGAGTTTTCCAATTGGATTTTTCAAAGGAAAGGTAGCCATACTACTAATGTAAAGTATCGCTACCTTTACATAGAAAAGTCCGATCAAAAACTTGAACAAAAAGTTTCTATCAGTAAATATTGATTGAAAAGAATTGATTGATATTTACTGTGAGAAACAGCTGAGATATTGCGGGAATAAACTTGCAAAGGTGTAATCAGATCTTTACGAGTTTATTAAATTGCGCCCTAATTAGAGAGAAAACTCCAAACCTTTGTTTTTGGCTATGTTCTGCCTGGCAGTTTTATCTATTTTGCATCTGATCATTGGCACTGCATTTAGACTGCTCCATCCAACTGAAAATTATTTTATTTGCTCCATATGTATGTATTATGTAAAGTAGATAATGAATAAAATGAGAGACATTGGTGGGAAAAGGCAGAGTTGTAAATTATATTCTATAAAGATTTTTTTTTTCACCATTCTTCTTGCAGATGAATTTCCAGGAACATTTCTTCTGTGATCTTCTTTTCCCTAAAGTCCTTGCCATTAACAGCCAAATTGTTGAGCAGAAATCCCTCTTAGTTCCTGGGGCTAGTGAGCTGTAATTTAGTAATGTTGTGTACCTTAGTGTGCTTCCTCTGCATGTAGAAACATAATTGGACATGGAGGAGTAATTGGATTACTCTGGTCCCTGTAGTGTAGTCAGTTTCTTGTCTGCAGTGATTCTGCCCTTTCTGATAACCCTAGCATTAAAAAAATCATAAATCTTCAGAGAGGAGAGGTTATTCTCAAGTAAACCATATAAAGCATTCCATTGGCTAGCCATTCTTTATTAGAGACTGATACTCTTTTGTTCCCAGGAAAGAATTGTCAAGAATAACAGGAGTATTACATTCTCAAGAGAGCTGATTCATGCTGTATTGAGGATTGTATACATCAGATTATACATGTGAACACATCAATAAAGCATGTTCCTTCTGTAATTCCCAGAATTGTAAGTATATAGCTACAGCTGAACAAGAAAAATTGTATTATTACTTGTCCTCCTCTGGTAAAAAAAAGGAAAATGCTTTGACTGATCCTTTTACTATGCAAAATTCCCCTACTTTAGAATAGTTCTCTTGTTAATTGAGTTTTTCATGTTATCAGTTGTGTTGTGTGGCTAATTAGTAGTGTTCTACTGGAAACACATTCTATTATATCTATACATGGTAGATGTCTGAGATAACTGGAACTAAGTTTCTGCCTAGTGCAAGATATCCTGGTCCTTGCTGGGATCTGCTGCACTGAACAATGCTGCTCTTTCATTTTAGACAGTGAATATCTAGTTTATGATATGTAAGTACAAGTTTTAGCTTACTGGTTGCACAGCTGTAGCAGTCAGCAAATACAGAACTTACTAGCCCTATTTAAGCACTACTAAACCTCTAAATGTTTTTGCCTGGTCTGACTGGTAAGCTCATTGTCTTGTATAATGTGTATACTTTTGTACCCTGTGTACTCTAAGTCCTGAACTTTGTCCTACCTAGTTCTCTTCTAGCACACCTCCTCATGTCTGGTTTCCCAGTGTCTGACTTTTGGCCTGTTTGACTATATTTCTGCCTCATGTTTTGTTACTCTAGCCTTTTCTGTTGATGACAAAGCTCTGGAAATCCATGTCTGTATGTACCCTTGAATTTCACTTCCCATTCAGCACCCTGGCCTGTCCTCATGGAAACCATATTTACTTTTATTTCTTAAGACTTTGCAGCACTACATTTATGGAGGGTCAAAGGAGGCTGCTATAGGCAGGTATGAAAACATAAAAACCAGGTTTGTAGTAGGTACTTTGGGTTTTCCTATGTAACCATTTTGACTGAGCCATATGGCACACAGTATGCAACTTTTTATAAATTATTATCATAAAAATTAATGTCACAAATTAAATATTGATAATTTTAGTAATTAACTCCCTAAAGGAAACAATAAACATAATATGATGAATGTACATAGAATCAGTTATATTGATAATTGTTATGGTTTAGTTTATAATTATTGTGTGTTGAGATCTCCCACCAGATACAAAAAATCTGAGTATTAGATTATGGAAAGTTAGGGTATTTATCTGCACAAATAATTATTTCTCTTGGTAGAAAAGCGCAAAAAGAAGTACTACATAGTGCCTTATCACAATAAAAAGTGTAAAAAAATAGAAAAAGACCCAAACGTTCCAATGGGAGATCAATGAAATAAAATATGTAGTGAGTGCAAAAATTAAACACACTGTGTAAAACACCCTAGATGTGAATGCACACAAAGAGCATAATATCTGCTCACCAGATGAAGTTAGGTAACGAGCATATCAATCTCAAAGACTAACAATAGGACTTCATGATCTTCATCCCAGTAAAACACCTCTTATGAAATAAAGGAATCAGAGCAATTGAAAGGATTCCATCGATAAAAAGATTTATTCTTTATATAAGTCCAAAAAACAATTAAAAAACAATCACAAAAACACCATTTCTGTGATCACCTTCAATCAATCCATTAACATGCTAGCTATATAGTTGTATGTAGCACAAACCCAGCAGCAATAAATAAGTACAAATGGTTAGTATTGCTTTAACTTATATGAAAGCAAGCCGGTGTCAACTTCAGAAAAAAAGTATAAATAAATGGATTGTTTAAGAGGGTACCTGTCACTCTACGCGTTTCGCCACTTCTCTATACTAACGTGGCTTCCTAAGGAGTGAAAATTTTTTTGTGAAGTTGCCACCAGTCAGATTAGTTAGATGAGCTTTCGAGAGGTCTGTCCTTCCTTCATCAGGTATTGCTTGGAACCAATATAATAAAAGTGAATATTAATTTAAATAACATAAATACTTGATAGGCAACGTTTCAGACACACAAGTCCTTTCTCATGACAGATAGAAGCAACGTTTGCTGTATACTTTATGCATCCATATATGTTTTTAATCATGAGTTAATACATTTTTGTCTGTTTTAATTAATTTCAAGACCCAGGAGTGCGTGCCAATTTTTTTTATTTAGTATATACTGTATATATATATATATATATTGATCTATACAATAAATGTGCAAATAATTATCTGTTATCTGTTCCTCCTATCTAAAAAGAAATTCCTTGAATGAGAAAGAAAATTGATGTAGCTAATACAAGAGAATTGGTTCAATTTACCCTGAGAGTGAGTGGTACTAGGGATAATGATTATATTACATTTGTGCACATGTGATGATTTTAAGGCATAAATGTAGTTAATAAATGTAAGCATTGTGCTTAGTTTCTTTCATATCCAAGATTTACTGCATAGAGCTCCGTGTGTGATGAATATTGCACGAATGTACCTGCCTACTTTTCAGTTTCACCGAAAAAGCATAGCCAGCACGTGAGCATATTGATCATCTGTGCTTGGCGGCCAGTCTGTGCATGCACTGGCTTTTTCTGTTTTAGCGAAACTTGAAAGTCGTTTGGTACATTTGCACAATATACGTCACATACACAAAGCTCTACGATTGGTAGTTTACATTGCTTCATATTGAAAGCAAGATTCTTAAGATGGTGATACTACTTAATAAAAACAATTACTTCTACTACATATTATC
This sequence comes from Pipa parva, assembly GCA_019650415.1. Taxonomy (NCBI): domain Eukaryota; kingdom Metazoa; phylum Chordata; class Amphibia; order Anura; family Pipidae; genus Pipa; species Pipa parva. Next base: position 2,556 of record WMED01018706.1, on the reverse strand, counting down.
TCATAGATTCTTACTATAGTAACAGTTTGCACATATTTATTATTAATTGCTCATTTTTATGCAAAAGATGAATCACAACTGACATGATGGGCAACACAATATTGATATTTTTCTGCTATTATTGTTGGCTGTATCAGTTAAATGTACTTCATTTAAAAAAATAAAGTAAAATATGCATCTATTTAATAATTTAGTCAGCTAGAATGATATTTTACAGTGCCTTGACAGTTTTAGGATTTTAAAAAAGGAAATGATCAATGTGTTTGCCAAATACTTTTGCCAGAAACAATGACTCATTGTAACAAAAAAAAAAAAATCTACCAAATTTTGTGGGCAGTTTATCAGAATGAGTTTTCTTTATTACAATAATAAATATTTGCACTGCACTAAATCCTGTGTAATAATTTGAGATCCACTTCATTCACTTCTCTATCTTTTTTAATATATTTTTCAGAAAGATTGTCTAGGCTCATTGCTAATGACTGATGGAAAGTGACACCAGTTTCTTTTAAATTATGATTAATTCTTCCCAAGCATGCAAATAAAATAAAGACAAATTGATTCATTGAGTTCATTACTTTTGGCCCAGCAAACCATGAGATTTGTAAAAGCTGATCATATCCCTGCTAATTTAGAAAAATAACATGTGTGAGTTACATGAGACATAAAAAAAAATATTTTTGCTGTAAAATAAAATAAAATGTTGTGCACAAAACAGAGTAACTGACATTTCTTCCAAGAGAAGATCTACTGTTTAAATGCCAAACCCTTTTCTTGTCAGATTTTGAAGGATTCAATAAGGCCGTGAACTTAATTGTTTAATGATTTCATTGCATTTTATACAATCACAAATTGTGCAAACAAAAAGAAACTGTTATTAGAACTGATGAAATAGCTACACAAGAATAATGGATATTTTAAAAACCAACTTCTATGCTCTGTATAAAAAAAAAAATCTAAAATGTATAAATTATTTAATGTCTTGTATTAAAACAATCTATCATTTCGACAGCTGCAGTCAAGTGAGGGGTCCTTGATGCCAACAAAATAGCACAAACAAAGCATTACAATTCTTTGAGTTATATGCAATATATCATGAAATATAATAAGGGCATCCTTGTTTATAATTAGTATGCTTCATAAAATAACATGCTTTTTGGTATTTTTTTAAAAGGCCAAATACTTAAAAAAAAGAAATTATTATAAAATATATTTACTAATATAATAAAATGCTTTGTATGAATGATAAAAAAAAGTATTTTTCCTAATTTTTTTTAATATATGTATTTAAAAATTGTACATTTATACAGCATTTCTTACTGTCATCTTCCCTGTAAACATGACTTTTCTTTCTTGAGTCAGGTTGGGTGCAGCTAAATGATGACTGACATTGAGAAAGAAGGAAGAAAAAGGAGTAAAAAAATTACTAAGGAGAAGGGAGTGAAAAATGAGGAAAAGTGATGAAGTGAAGTGATGAGGGATGTGTTGAATCACTTTCATTCAATTAAGCTGGGTTCATATAGATGTCTGTGGGAAATGAATAGTCTCTGTTTTTTGCATGGTCTTCATTCTTGTGATAGTCATCAGTTCCAGTATGCCATGGATGCCAGATTTTTGTTGTCATAGCTTCTGCTTCACATCCTGTGCCCCACAGAGAGTATTTTAGAAAAGAGATTTGTCGTAATTCATTGTTCTCCTGTATTTTGGAGGACCCATGAAATAAGGGACAAGTAGGAAAGAATGTCTTGCTTCTCAATTGCAGCTCATAATTTGGAGTCCTTATGATAAGTCCAGTCTTAGATAAATGTTAGTACTGAAGCTTGGTAGTATATTTTAATGTTGGATAGGCTCAGACCCCCCAGGTTTTGAGCAAAAGTGAATAATTGTTTTTTCAATCTTGTCAGTTTGTGACTCCATACAAATTATCTTATTACCTTTTGTAGGTTTGATAAGTCTATCTTTGGCCAGCATACAGATAACATTTGAAATTAGGTAAATAATCATTTGTCCATTTGAAGTTAAAGACTTGGGATAAGATTTGAAAAGTAAAAGCTGTGAGTGATATATTGATGGCTAAAGATTTTGAGTCAAAATTTATTTGTCAGGATGCAAAGGTTAAGTATTAAGATAAGTGGGTTAGAGAGTGGGTTTGCTATGATATGTAGTATCTGAGGTTCCATTGTTAGTATAAATAGGGTTGGAGAAAGTGGGCACTCTTGTCTAGTGCCATTATAGATTGATATCCTATTTAAAAGTTGACCATTAAATTGAATTCAAGTTTTGACTTATATATAAATCTTGAATCTAAGTGATAAATTCCCTTTCATCCTCTGTGTAAATTAGTAGCCTTTTAAATTATGTTTTCCAGAATAATGTAGAATGTTTAGAACTCTGTTGGTTTTGTCCCAACCTATTGGGCCAAGTACGAATTCAACTTTGTCTGCATAATATTATATATATATATATACTGTATATACAGGTAGTCCTCGACTTACAACGTTGATCTGTTCTTACGCGGCGTCGTAAACCGAATTTCGATGTAAGTCGGATCATACA
>WMED01018705.1:0-12626 GCA_019650415.1 Pipa parva | reverse complement strand
TATGGTGAACAAGGGAGGAGGCGGCAGAGTATGGTGAACAAGGGAGGAGGCGGCACAGTATGGGAGAGGGAGGAGGCGGCAGAGTATGGTGAACAAGGGAAGAGGAAGCACTGTATGGTGAACAAGGGAGGAAGCACAGTATGGGAGAGGGAGCAGGCGGCACAGTATGGGAAAGGGAGCAGGCGGCACAGTATGGGAAAGGGAGCAGGCGGCACAGTATGGGAAAGGGAGGAGGCTGTTCCCCTGGGCAGCATATAATATGGGAAGAGGGTGCTCCCACATCACTCCACATTTCTTGTAAATGTGACCATCCATGCTTCCAGATGAGAGTTGCTAGTGTGGGTTATTAAACAATTAAGGGAGGTTTTTTCACACGTGAGGGATTATTTATCCTGAACGGTGAAACAGATTTATGTGTAATGTTACAGAGCTCTGTGATCATACATGAAGCTGAAGGTCAAGTAATGTCATACTGGTCAGGTGACTTCTAATATTCTTTTGAAATAGAATAATAATTGTTTTAGGCATTAATGCCCCTGAGAGACTCAGAAAAGTCATACCTCAACTTCATTGGCCATTGGTTGCTGCTTGAGCTGAACCTTAAGACTGTTCTCCATCTCACTGTCTTCGATACATTCTATTTCAGTGACAGGAAAAGCTTGCTGCTGAGTGTCCTCACTGATGCTCACCACAAACAGGACTTCTGACGTAAGCAGTAAACATCCAGCATATTCCTGTCCAGACCCACTGACGATAACTACATCAAGGGCCATGTGAACTTCTGACCTACCCAAAGACTGCAGCATTTTCCTGCAGAGAATCAGAATGAATGCATATTTATAACAGAGAATACTACAGATTGCACACATGTACTTTATAGAGACTTTGGTGGTGCAGACCCTATGCTGTAGAACACAAGAATAAGTCCTCTTCTCTATTTAGATGGGTTAATAAGTATTAGGACAAGATTGCACTAGGTGATTTGTTGGGAATTTAATCACATGGCAAAACATCAACATGTCAACATTCCTGCTCTTTTGTTAATGAGTGATTTACTATGACACAATGCATGAAGACATACCTGTAGGTATTTTGTTGCAGTAAACTGCCCATGGACAAAACACCAAGAGATTGAATGTGCTGCCAATGACTGTATGCCACTTTGTTATGGTTTCTACTACATGCAGTAAAACTGCAACAAGGCGAGCAGTGTAGCCTTGCACTTACTGTATATTGCAGGCACTTGGAAGTCTCATTGAAGATTTGACCAACTTCCTACAGATTAACTCTGCTTTACTAAAATTACAAATATTCCATTATTGCTGCAATATTGGAACAGATCAGTTTAATTTCCAGTATAATTATATCACCTTTGGTGCGCTATTTCAAGTTTAGATTTGCAGTAAAGCAAAATTGCGCTGTAGAAAAATGGGTCAATCAAATGGAGTATCATTATCCAAAACCATACCTTTAATATGGCAGTCCTACCCCTGTAATAATGTATGTATATATGTATAATTGTATTGATAAAGTGCCACAAATTTACACAGCGCTGTACAATTCAGCAATACAAATATAATACAGACATGGGAAAAGTGCATTAAACAATACAAGTAGAATATCACAAGGATACTTCACTTTAAGTGCCAGTTTGTTGTTGACACAAGAGGTTGGAAGTCCCTGTCCTGTAGAGCTTACAATCTAAATGGGAGGAAGACTTACATACACAGATAGAAGGGTAATAAGAGCTGTGACAATGTACTGAAACACTGGTCAATAAATACAAATACTAAACATAAATAACTAATTAAGGATAAAATATATACATAAATATCAGTGCTAGTGCTCCATAAGGTAGGATTTCAGTTTGGATTTAAAAGTGCGGAGGGAATGTTCCTGGGGAAGATACAGGGGTATAGAATTCAGTAATAACAATATAATAATGTATTTTGTTGTGAGATATTCTCTCATATAAAAGGGGGCCGATGGGGAACTGAACATTTTGACACCAATGTACTTGTCAGGAGACACTTTCAGATGAAAATGCACCAATGTTAAAATAAAGAAAAGATCATTGTGTAAATACTATGCCACTTTTCTCTATAATGATAAATATTATTATCTACTCATCTGAATGGTTCAGCCGTGTGTGAGTAACGGGAATTTACTCGTACTAGTGATTAACATTTAACGGACAGTTTAAGGGTTTACATTACCAGACATATTTCACGTGGCTGTTGGGGAACTGCTGGGTGTATAAATCATCAGGGAGGAAACGTTGTTTTGGAAGCTCAGACAATCCAGCACCGTGCAATATCCCTGCAGAACAATAAGCAGAATATTGTACTCAGGACTAGAGAGATGAATCAAGGTTTCTACATCATCAGTAGATTCTACATCCAGTACATTTGTTAAAGTGGTTATGTATACAAGTACACACATACTGTAATTAATGTTTGTACAAATCAATCCCCACCCAAGGCATATGCAGTGCAACAACTCATACCTTGTCATACCTTCCCCTCCCCCCCAGCATCACATGTACAGTACATGTTATGCATTATATCATGCACTATAGATCACTTCTGCCTGGGATTGAACCCATGACCTGATGCCTATTCTGCATTTGCTCTTGCATGAGAGCTTTTCACTGTCTGGCAGTCTATTGGATGACAGTTGACTTTTACTATCAAAAATTACAGAATGAGCTATATTATTCTTTACATACCCAAGGCAGATTTGTAAAAGAAAATAAAATACATTTACACCTTGAAACATATTTTCCCACTTGATAAGCACTGTATTCGGAATTACTATTATAATATTATATACACAGTTGCACTATAGTTTGTATAGGACATTGCATCATGGGAAATGTATTTTATTTTTGTTTTACAAAACTGCCTTGTGTATAAGCAGGAAGGGGAGGAGACTGCAGGGTGAGGGGCCTGGAGATCAGTACACAAGCTTCTGTTACTTCAACTTGATACATTTAAATTATAAAAGTGTTAAGTGGTAAAACTAGCCCAGTTACAGCCCAATTTTAGGTTTATTTCTGCTTGATTTTTAAATTCAGCGCATTACAAAATGTAAAAAAGAAAAAAAAAAGTAAACCCTGGTAATTAAATGACCCCTAATCCTTTGAAAGGTTAACAGCTTCCAGGTCTGACTAGGCACAGTGGAACACACACATGCTCCTGTCCAGCTACTTTAGTACTGCGCTCCCAAACCTGTGCAATCGAGCCCTGCCCATAAATTTCCTACAACACTGCGCCCCAGCCTGTCATCCGAAAACAAATTTAAAAGTAGCAGGCACACTGTTCCAATAAAAGATATTTCAGGCTGCTCCAGGCAGCCAATTCTCAGGAACCTGAAATGCTACTATGGTCTACAGAGAGCAATATGTTCCAGATATGTCATCTACCTATTTGGAAAGAGCAGTTTGAAAGCCTGGGGTGATGTAACATCTTTGGAAGCCAGTGCTGAGCTTGTAGATAATTCTTTAAATGTTAAAGAGCAATGGCAGAGCACTTAACCTTAGTGATCATGCATTAGCTCAAAACCCCCCCAAAAAATGAATGTTTGAAAGCCAACCTTATACTAGCAATTAGTGGAAACCCAATACCCATGAGAGCTATCCGTTCCCAAATGGTATCACACACATCGTTTACAATTTATACAGAAAATATTCAAGACTACAGTTAACTTTTCTTTTCAATAATCAAATGCTTCTATATATGTGTCATGGATAGTGAAATAGGAAAAACAAACTGTTTGCCTGGATACAGTATTTATAGTTTAAGTTACCTAATCCAGCTGTTAAACATTGATACATATACATTTATGAGCTCTCTGGAGACAAGCTGTTCATTGCATGTTGTAGTTGAGAGCCAGCACGCAAGGCAACTACACAAAGTATTTAAACAGCTCTCCATGTGGAAAGATGAGAGTTGAAGATGATACAAAGTTTGTGCTTTCTGATGGCTTGTAAAGATTTTATAAATGAGGACTGGTCATTAGACCAAGAATTAGTGGTTTGTAAAAACTTCAGCAATACCATCAATTTTTCTTCCTCTTTTTCAGGGTTTTTTTTTCTTTTAAAGAGGCAGGAATATCATGAAATCCCTGTAAAAGCACATCTTTCACTGATTTCTGCTGTACACGTGAGACAGTAAGAGTTGTGGGGCACAGAATTGCCTCCTCTGCTGCAGGATCTGCCTACAGGCTTTATTTATCTTGCTGCTTCCAAACGGTTTGTAGGAGAACTAAAGTCTAAAGTTTTTTGAGGCTAGAAATGCTTACATTGTTGAATTGAACATTGTTAAAAGAATGATCTAGTCTGTGTATTAAGTGTGACGATTAAGCTCTTTGCTGCAGATAACCATGTGTTATACAGATTAATACATAATTTATTATCCATACAGCCTCGATAATTCATAGTTTTAGTATAATCTAGTAATACTATCCGTTTAAATCAAATATCTATAAAAATATTAATGATGCATAGGATGTGGTTATAAACTTCATAACTGCATAAAAAAGCAGCCCCTGGAGCATGCAGGTCCCCTGCTATAGTGTAAGGGGCTAGTGACTGGGCTAGGAACTGCAGGGAAGGAGTAGGTGGGGTTTACAGGAAGAAGGTTGTGTGGGAAAAAAGGAAGTGGGAGGGGAAGGGAGCCCTCACGGTCATTTTGCACTGGAACCAGGTAAGCAGCATTTCTCCCTCCCACCCTTGATGCAAATGTATATCAATCTAATGTTTATTGTGTATTAAAATGTATTAATTAAAAAAAAAAATTATGTTTATTAAAGAAGTGATTGTTTGAAGGAAAATGTTTATGGGGATGTTTCTTTATCAAAACAGTTTCTCTTTTGTCACAGCACTGGCCTGGAGGAATCAGGAATGCTTGCCCTGAAGGTGTTATCTGGAGGAGATGGTGATATACATATAATGGTGACTTCTAGGGCACGGTCCCAGGATTGGTTGGTTATTGGCTGCCCTTCTCATGGGTAGAGTGGCTGGCATGGTGGGCCAGCTAATTGTTGAGTCCTTGGTACTTGGGGTCCCAGGACTGATGGTTATTGGCTGCCCCATGGTGGAGCAGCCACTGGAAAATAGCTTGAAAAGGATCAAGCATTCCGATGTGTTAATATTCATTTAAATGGATTCATAATTTTAAAGTAGCTATTTTGTCTTTGAAAATTGGTTTAAATATAATGAAAAAAGCTGCGGCCTTCTAACTCCATCTTTTGCATCCTGGTATTCTCTGTTTGCTTGGAGGGGAGGAGCAGAACGTTTAAAATAGATTAATTAATAGTTCTAATCCTGGAACAATGTGGCACTGCACCAGTCAAGCCATTGCAATGCACAGTATGCACCAGGGCACAATAGTAACCAGCCATCAAGCTTTAGGGTGGGTATAGATAATTTCTGCTGAACACATAATATGAAAACAATAAATTGCAGACTCCAGATTAAAATGAAAGAAATAATGTTCCATTGGACATGGCAGTGATCTCAGTTCTAAGTTAGATTATGACAGCTGTAACCTGACTTTCTATTCAATCTATTTTTCACCGGTTACGGACTGGGCATGTGTATGGACACTGTTCCAGATGACTTATTATGATTATAAAGATGTCTATAGCACCAGTTTAACTCATTGCTGTTGGTCTGTTGCCGGTACAATAACTCTTTGCATAGGATACTTTATTTCTAGCCTAAATCTTTCTCAGACTTTAGTCCCCCTTAAAAAGTAGTATTGGGGTTTCCCATCTATAAGTATAAATATTTCTGGGTGGGTCTGTGTGCTGCATTTAGCACTAAACAAAAAGAAATGATCCTTGTCTTATCTTCACTTAAATAGAAAGTACAACACTGGAGCATTGATTTGCAGTAGCATACAACATTCCATCTCCATGTTGCTTGGCTTATGTGAGGAATCCCCCTTGATTCAATAAATATATATATATTTCAATAGTCATTTTTATGACATAATTGTTGTTTCTTCCAAGACAATGAAAGTCAAAATAAAACAATTAGTGTCAAATGATACTGAAACCCATATCCTGCATCAAGAGGTCCATAGAGAAGGTAAGAGCAACTAAGATGACGGTGAAGAAATAACAATAGATCATCCTATAAACAGTGTTCTTTGCTGCTTTCATATATAGAAAAATCTTCCAGTGATGCAAGCAATATGGCAGCTCCCATCTCAATGTAAAATGCAAATATAGGGGCAAGGGATGCCCTTTATACATAATACAAATAAATGGAGCCTCACTTGGGAAGTGCATATATTTAAGCCTATATTTGAGCTGGACATAAAGTTCTACTAATTTTTAATTATATATTTTTAACCCCCTACATCAACTCATTGTGACTCTGGACAAACACTTTATCACCACACTTCCCAGCACAATTACTATATGCTAAGTTCAGTGCTGAGGAAATACAGGCCAATGGGCGGTTCAACAACAACTTTTTTTTTTTATTGTTTAAATCATGGCTTTTCTTGTGTTTTGGTACTTTAAATATAACTCACGAGGTCTGGGTAAGATTCCATCCAGGACATCATGTGCACAGTTTGCATGTTCCCATGCTTGCGTGGGTTTCCTGTGAAATCTGCTGGCATACTGGTAAGTTAACTGGAGTCTAACTATAATAGACCTAGTCACTGTCTGTGTGACTTTGTAGATTGTAAGCTCTGTAGTGACAGTGAATGATTAATCTCTGCACAGTACTGCATAATCTGTCAGCGCTATATTAATACTATTAATTTAAAAAAAATTTATAAAGCAAAAATGGCTTCAGTCATCTTAAGCTTACCATATCCAGTTTGTGACACCAGCTCCGCTGCACCTCCAATTGGTTTGGTGAAGACTCCCACAATGCCTTTTCCTACTCCAGAGATAACACCTTTGGCCTTATTTCCTGCTGAGGCCTGGGCTTCTGATGTCCGCTGGAAGTTCTGCATAGGCTGATCTACAATGCCAGCGATTGCGCCTGAAATGACAATAAATTACAGGGTGTGACTCTTGATAAAGTCAAAAATAAAACCACAATCCAAGGGTGGAGTTTTTAAATTGGAGGAATGTTGGATTGCACACTCCACTCTGTTTGATGCATTCACTAAATTTTCTAAATGTCACTTCGAGGCTTTACTGACAAGGCCATGAGAATTTTTGACTACTTCAAATAACTAAAACTCCCATCAATCCAATTAGCCTGCTTTTAATATGCTGCTCTGGGTACTTTTGTGAACCCAGAGTTTGAATCAGAGAACTGTAACTGCTTCCAACAAATATCTGATCTTTTTTTCTACATTTTCTTTTGGCTTTGTTTCTCTCGATTGTTTAAATACTAATACAGCTTGTGAAATATGATCGGCTTGTGTTAGGCTCTGAAACACTTAATTTCTTTGGAGGGAATAAAAGAATATTACATTTATCACGGGACACAGCTATTCCATCTAGTTTTATGGTATTGTGTTTTCAAGTCTTCTCCGTTTCCTTCTTTAGATATCTGGACTACGGAGATTTAGAAGGCTTTTGGAAAAGAAGGTGACATTCAAAAAGCTGTCATTGCAGAAGTCCTGCCCACTATCTCCAATAACCCCCAAAAATTCTTCTCCTGCTGCATAATGTACGAGAGCATCATCGGGGAATCCACTGATTTTATTTGTTTTGGAGTAAGTGGTTTCATATATGAGGGATGCCATAAAGATGGCTGAAGCAAAGGCTGTTCCCATGACCTATTCTCTTTCATCACTCATCGCTGCACCTCTCATATGGTTTACTAGTTTTGGTAATGTATTGAGTACTCCTGATAGTGAGAAAATGGTACGTGCTATTGTTAAATCTCCCAGAAACGTAGAGCAATTCTGTACAAAAAAATAAGTAGTTCAGGAACATGTCTGCCTCTGCTCTGCCTTAGATTAAAACTAAAAGAACTTTTGTTCCACTTGAAAGAGTCATTGGTAACCTCCCTATTTATATAAGAGTTCATACCTTAGCAGAATTTTACATTTATTTAAGGATTCATCCTGGGATGTAGTAGGGTCTCTGATGTAATTTTTATTTTTTATGTAAGAGTCACACTTGACCAAAACCTAAATCTCGACTGTTGTTTTGTATTTTGTTAGTTTTGTCGAACACAGATAAGGATGTGTTATTAAGGAGATATGGATTTAGTTTAGTATTCTAGAAATTTTCTGTGGAATAACCAATATCCCCTTGAATTTGATACTGAGGTATTCCATGCATTCCTAATACAAATTCATGTGATTGGAGTTTAACATTTGTTGTGAGCGAACATTAGATTAATAGGTTCAGAATGTGTCACCAAACATGCCTTCATGTACACCTGAATTACTCAGGTTTCTATATGTGTTTAAAGGCATGTTTGGCAATTTAAATGGTTAAATGCAGTGATCCTTTAAATATTCACAGCGAATACATAGAGGCCTGTTTATTAATGCAGTATGTTTGGCAGTGTGAAAAGGGAATATCCTTGTCAAAGGTAAAGTTATGACTGCACTGGGGTCATCATGGAGGTACCAGTGGCCACAAAGGAAAATGATCTCCTACACAGAAGAAGAGGACATAGGCATTATGGAAGAGCCATTGAACATTATCACATGCTGGGGATATGGGAAGTGGGTTAAAGAGATTTGGATTAAGTTGTTGGAAGTAATGTTGGTTATAACTGTTTTGCTGGTATAAAAGGTGGGCAGGAACTCAGATTGTGCACTGGGACTGATACGTCTCTAGCCAAACCTCTGCATGTGGTCCTTTAAAATGCTCTGTGTTACAAGAAAAAAGCTTTTATAACATTCGTACTTTAAACTCACATTTCATGCCCATTTTAGCTATATCAGTCTGTGGTCACAATGTTAAAGCTTTATAAACAAGTTTAAATAGGACAGGAAAATGAATTGTAAAATGCAATGCTTTGTGAAATAAGGGAGACCTTTCTTGTGTATGTATCTTCATGCTGAGATTTTCCAGGTAGCCTAGCAGTCAGGGAGTGATACGGGCATTTCATTGCCCTGCTGTAAATAACCTTTCCGCCACCTCTGATGGGAATTTAGATGGATTATATGATGTACTTCCCACATAGTAAGAACGAGGTTGGTTCTTAAATCACTTCCAGCAGCTTTGGCCCAGCATGTGAGCTTTTACCGCTTCCTCTTGGGGCCTTTCTGAGGCTTGTGGTTGCAATTTTAGGACCAAAGAACCAGAGATTAGGAAAGTCTACAAATCCGCTCCTAGTACTCTCCCAAGCAAACACTTGCCATGGAATGTCTATGGTCACTTTGATCTCCCAACCTATACATTAACAGCATGCAAACAACTCATCAAATACCGCACTTCAAACCACACTGCTTCTGTCACACGTAAAACCAGCCCGTTACAACTAAACGCCTGTAATACAGTGATACAGGCATTGTTAATGTATCAGTTGTGCCATTTCTTTACACATCAGTACGATTACCGATTAGTATTCAAAAAGTACGGTCAATAATTATTCTTGTAGAGCAATGGTATATTTACAATATGAAGTGAGTCCTGTCTATAGAAAGGTTATAAAGTGTCTATTTTCACAACATAAACAGAGCCAGTTAAGCCCAAGAAACATTTTCCCTTAAATCAGAAACATAGGTTTTAGCCAAAAGGCCCAGGGTCCTCTTTTGTTAAGCACTTTTCCCACAATTTAGACTTGAAAGCCGTGCACAGCTATTCTAACATTAGTAAGAGGTGTTACAGGTTATGGAGAAAAGATTGTGGGAAGCTGCAGGTACGATATAACAGAAAGGCCACAAAACCTGATGAAATGTCCCAGTGTTTTACTGGCTTCATTATTATTATTTTTAATGTTAATAAAATACTATCCTTCACAGGAATGCCTTTATAGATTATTTGGATTACTAATACACAAGCATGTCTTCCATTTAGTTCCAGAAGTACAGCTTGCCCCTGTAACCAGCTCTAGACCAATAATCAGGTGTCACGCAACCAGTGGCATACATACAATAGTGGAGACCCCAGTGCAAAAAATACACTCCTCCCCCCATCACAGAGTCACTTTGAATAAGACTCCCTGTTTCTAACACTTCTGCCCACATGGACCCAGTAGCAACTGTTCCCTCTGCCTCTACTGTGCACAACAGAGCCATGAAAAGTGGTGACTAGCAGGAGATTAAACATCCCTGGGGGATTAACACAATGATACGTGCAATTACCCAGAAGGCTGATGCCCAAGCGGGACAGTCCCTGTTTTAGACCTTCTCCTAGATTGTCAGGTAGCTGCCTCCTCCATTCCTCCTGCCTGTTATAGTGTTCTTCATCTAGAGAAAGTCTGTCCATGTTCCTTGCAAGGCTGGTGGCCAGGTTAGTCAGCGATGTCAGAGTACCTGTGGAGAAAGAGGACAGTACATTTTTACAATATGCCGTAGATAATTCTCAGAAACAGGTCCATGTCACAAATGGCCATCGAGAGCTTCGTTACAGAAAAGGTTGTGAGACGACTGCTGGACTCTTAGATCTAAACAACAGCCTTTCCTTATACAACATACCTGCTAAATATTCAATTAAACAGGTATGTAATAATAGTAATAATGGAACATATACAGTAGGGACCCAAACACTTCTTATTTAATTCTAAGTTATCACGCTTGAAACAGAACCTGCTATTATTCTGAAAAGTTAATATTCCAGCCCACTTACTGTTCTTTAATTCTCTTCTGTAGCTCTTGGCTTAGGCAGTCTTTGCCCTCTTATTTCCCTTCTCCCCTGAATCAGAGTAGCGCGGCATCAATTTATATTCTTCTTCAGCTCAGGCTGCATTACCACTTCTCAGCCAATGGGTATGTTTATTGAAAAAGCACTATACAGTATTAAGCAACATTAGAGAGCTTACAATGTGCCATCCACTGGTTGAAAAGTAATATTGCACCCTGCCCCCACCCCCATCCCCCCCACCCAAAAAAAAACAAACTTGAAGATATGCTACTCTGAATTACTGGAGGAGAATCTTCTTGCTATTAGGATAAAACAGGAGTTCAGACTTTAAGGCCTGCACAAACTAACACTACTAACATTTTTCAGTGCTATCTTGTTCTACTTACTATACTGTGTTTTTTACAGTATAACTATCTCCAGACCAGACTCTTGTCAAACAGGAAGTGAGGAATCAACATCTAACACTCCAATGTAACACGGGTCTTATAAAACATGTGTATGGGCTGTGGCGAAGACAGTAATTTGCAATTCATCAGGCGCAATAACAGGAGTTTTTTTGTTTTTTTTTACCTGCAACTTGACTTATTTAAAGACAAATGCTACTGAATTGTAAAGAAGTCAGCAAATGTTGGCCCAGGTACATAGAATATCACATATCAGCTCACACAATCTTATTGAATACACAGGACATTTATTAAAAGTGTAGCTGCATTGAAAGCTCATCATCTTTAACATAGTGTGCTAGTGTCGTAAAGTACCTATCAAAGCAGTCACAGGTATTCAAAATAATGGGCTGTTGAGCAGGCAGTGGCCAAATCTCATAAGCACCTCAAGGGTATCACTATATCCCTTCACAAAATCAATTAGTGGTGTCAATAGTGATAAAAATGCCAGTAAATGGACATTCGACTCTACAGTCTGAGGGACAAAGCTCCCATCTGACAGAAAAGTGGCACTCACACCTCATAAACACGTTGTTCATAGTCGAAAGTCTTCTTTTCAACCTTTGAGTGTTAAGAGTTCCTCCTGCTAAATGATGTCTGTCCCCATGAAGTCATTCTGAGGATCAGATCCCTGTTTAGGACTGGAATGAGATTCTCTGAAATCAACAACGTGGTTTTCATTGCTCAAAATGGAGGTAGATATTTGCACCCTAAATACCCTATTTATAGGTATGAACTCTCTCCTGCTTATTTTCTTTAATTAAACAAGACAGAATAAGCAGTGTAATACTCAACTAACATGAGTAGTTAGAGTCAAACAGAGAATTGGATATAAGGCTGTCTGCAAGGCACTGCCTTACACTGTTTTACTGAGTGACGTTAGCAGTACTTTTAAAGTTTGGCATTTGTTTGCATTGTTTGCCTCGGGAAAAAAGAGCCCATGCAGGCTTCCCTCAATAACGGGTGGCTAGAGGATCCCTTGCACCTGATGGGCGTCCTCTGTCATGTGAATCTTTAGAACAGAACCGGTGACCTTTCTGGTCTATAATGGGAGACCAGTTCCATACAATGTGCTGCAGATTAATCTTCCTGTGCCTCAGACTGAAACCTCCACAGGGCAGGGCACACTCTGCCTGACAGCTCCTGTGGCTCAGACTGAAACCTCCCCAGGGCAGGGCATGCTCTGCTTGACAGTTCCTGGGCCTCAGACTGAAACCTTCACAGGGCAGGGCATGCTCTGCCTGCTGGTTCCTGGGCCTCAGACTGAAACCTTCTCAGGACAGGGCACACTCTGCCTGACAGTTCTGGGGCCTCAGACTGAAACCTGCACAGGGCAGGACATGCTCTGCTTGACAGTTCCTGCGCCTCAGACTGAAACCTGCACAGGGCAGGACATGCTCTGCCTGACAGTTCCTGCTCCTCAGACTGAAACCTCCACAG
>WMED01018704.1:0-12626 GCA_019650415.1 Pipa parva | reverse complement strand
GATGAAACATGGTTACTTATTTGTATTCTCCAAGTCTGTTTTAGAAGGCAATTTATTTCTGTACCCTTGGTGGGTTAATTGATTATCACTCGTTGGTGGTTTTGTGTTTGTTTTTTGGCTACATTATCTTTTACCTTTCTTCCATTATTTTAACTAAACTTTTGCTTAACTTGAGTTTTTTTTCACATTTAGGGAGTATTCATGAATCAGCAATAAGGGGTAATGTGCAGCTTGCATTGTGGTACGTTACAGTTTTAACTGTATTTGACTGTGCACCTCCACTTCAGTCTTCGTCATCTTTTTTTTTTTTTAGCGGCCACTGCTGTAGGTTCAAAGCTATCTGTGAAGATAAGAGTGAAAATGGATACTCCAGTATGTTTTTGCCATTATTACCCCATGCACAGTTGCAGTAAATGTAACATTTTTGCCAACTTTACTGCTCTATAAATACCCCCCAAATTTTATTCTTGTTTATTCTTATTGATGAAACCGTTATATTAAAAAGTAAAAAGACACACATTTTTAGTGTGAGGGACTGTGCTTTTTTTATAAAAGGTAGGTAACACATGAATTAAATTCCAATTTCACCATCCCTTTCTAGCTGTTCACAGCATCTCAAAAGATTGGAGTATTTCAGATAAGTATGTTTACATTCAAAAATTATGAGGGAATTCATTAATAATGTGCGTTCCTTTACTGCAATCTGGTAACCCATAGAGACTAAAATCAGTTAGCTTTCAACTAGTATATGGAAGATTAAATAATAAGATCCAACCCCTTACTGGTTGCTATTTTTTATCAGATCTTAGTAAACTATGGCCTTTGTTGATGGATTGCCCTGAATGTATTGTATTTATAACCACAATGACAAATACAATCACATTTACTGCTTTTAAAACAATTTGTTTCCACATAATCCTCAGTACACTGAGTGCTAGCAAAGAATTCTACATAGATCCGGGTATCTGCACTTCTTATACATAAATCTTTTAAATTATATCTTTAGGCACCACTTAACTAAATGTTCAGACTCCTCAGAGAGCTATATTTTGTAAATAGGTTGGTCTCCTTTTTTGACATAATTATGACTATCTTTAAGTACTTTTGGAGATAAGTTTGTATATATTTGCTATCTCAATGATTTTTTTTTTCTTGTTTATTCTTTACTGATTAGGCATTTGTTGCTGTATCTTATTCAGTCACAGATGCATAGTGTGCAAAATGATCTGTTTGATTGCTTGATGATATCAATCTTATATCATTCACTATAGTATTGCCTAGAGAATTGCTTTTCAGCCTTTTCTGTGTAGTGGACACCTCATCTCAAGTAACTCATTGTTTCCTTATGTGCAAAGGTTTTTTTTACACTGCTTTTTGAAATTCTGCTTTAACATTTCAATCCTATACCTGAATTAAATGATAGATTTAGAACCTTGCATTTACTTTGCTCATAATTCCACTTTATGCTTTATCCTCATTTTATTTTAGATTTGATTCCAGAACTACAGAGATTTTATTTGTTTTCAACTTAATCTCCGAATAATCTTTCTGATGCATACTTCATTTTGTTCTTAAGCATTAAGCAGGACAGTATTGTCACTTTGGAGTTAGTAGTAGACCAGATTCTCATGCAATTGCTCACTGCGTTACTTTGTTTAAGATGCACATGCAAATATGGCAAAAGAGCCCTACCTCTGCATTTGTAACATGAACTGAGTTGGAGCAATTCTTTTAGAAGAATTAAGCGTGTGTGTTCCCTGATTACATTAGTTTGACAAAAGGTATAATGGAAACTTTAGTTCTTTAAAAAAAAAAAAAAAAAAGTTTGACTTTTGTATGGGTGCAAATATGCAGAAAAGTGAGTTTTGGTTAATGAAAATGCTATGCTGAACAAAAAGTTAAATACCTCATAAAGGCCAATTGCATATGTATGACCACTGTTAGCAACATATTGAAAGTGAACATTATGGATGACTTCCTCAATAATTAGTATATGTTAATCAGAAAACAGGGAAGCCAAGAATTCTAAAGAAATGTACATGTACCTATTACATTTTTAATCTTACAAGAATTCTAAAGAAAATGTACATGTACCTATTACATTTTTAATCTTACAAGAATTCTAAAGAAAATGTAGAAAGTATAAATCAGTTTTAAAGTTCAGTCGAAACCATGGAACTAGTTTACTTGTTTGCAACAGATAAAAAAAAAAATATTGAGGAAAGCTAAATAGCTCAACATGTTAAAAAATGACATATGCAGGAATTACTGACAAATTCTTAATGGAAATTGTTTTACTTTTAGTGATGCTAGTTCTTTTATAGGCAGCAGAGTAATTTAAGTTTCTGCAGAAAAGAAGGCAAGTGCCTAGGTATTAGTCTCTTCAAGAACATTGCTTTCTCCTTAGATACCACAAATGCAGGTTCAGATAAAATGTGTTATGATAATTTAATCAGGGAGCAATAGTTTGGCAACCTTTAAAAGACTGCAAGCTGGACAACCAGTATTAACGTTTTGTTTGGATGCATTATTACCTAAAGTTACAGAATTGTAGTGCTGTCAAATATTCTTTAATAGTTTTCTTTCCAGTCCTTTTCTGAATTGACTGCCATGATTAAGTTGGTCTCTGAATAGGTCACTCTAACGTTTAAATTTACTTTTTATTTATGTGTAAAACAGCCAATTTGGCATATTTTTTCAATATAAACATTTCGATCAAACTTTTTCTATTGTTTTTATTGAACAAAAAGTAGCCAAAGTACTTATGTAATGTACTGTACTTTGGCTAAGATAGCCAATCGAAATGTTTCTATTGAAAAATAAAAGATACAAAAAATTGCAAAATCAGCTGTTTTTACATTGAGAAAAAAAACAAAATTTAGTAAATTTTGCCCTAAAGGTTTTCTTCTGAGACCGTATTCCATTGTGCTGCTCACCTCCTTTCTGAAAGACATAAGCATCTATTCATGAAGGAGCAGATTCTGTCTAAGTTATGTTTTCTCCTAAACACTAAATACTCTTCCAATGTTCCTGTAGTGATATGCATTATTATGGTGTGATTATTGCAGGTGTATTAACAAGATGGCTAGGATGAAGGATGCCCTGTGGCTTAATCTCACTCAAAAAATACCTGTAATTTTTTAATGTTGAAGATCTTGCACATGGAATTTGACATAAGATACTTTTCAAAATTAACTTTTATGACCTTGAAAGTGATGCCACTCTTGTTAGAGTGCAGTGATACATAGATATGCTATACAAATTGTAAAATTATACATTTAAAACATCTGACATCATTTTTATACTGTCCATTTGAAGATGCCACAAACCTTATCATTCTGTGAAACCTTTAGGGGAAAAAGAGGCATTGGGTTGTGAAGCCTCATCTTACATATCTTAGTATATTAGATATTTTACCAGCAGGGTCAGATCTTTAGGGAGGCGAGCCATGGTGCACCAGCCACTCCCCCTCTCTCCTGGGTCAGATCCTCACTGGGGTTCCCTCTCCCTATAGCGCACTACAGGGGTCACAGCGGTGGCACCCATTATATTTACATGAGCCTATTTCCAGGATCATTCCTCAAAATTCCCCCAATGTGAGCCCTCTGTAAGTGATGTAGAATGAAACAAAGTACCTGCCCCCTTTCCATTTTCAATTAAACACTGAAGCAAATGAGAAGAGAGATTTTTAAGATCTGCACATGCGCTGCAGTGGGTGCTTTGCCAAAATTGGGAAGGAGGGCAGTTACTTTGTGGTGTCACATTGGGGAGTTTGGAGGAATGATGTGGGCATGGCATCATGTAAATGTAGCTGATCATGCAGCAGTACTGTAAGTCTACTGCTACTCTTTACAATTGCTTAACAATGTTTTAGCACTGTAGTGCTCCTTTAAAGTGTAGAAAGTGCATATATCTCCTCTTTGAAGTTTCTCATGATTTTTCTTTTTGCTTTAGGTTCTCTTTTTCTGTACATTGCAGTCATTTTTATAAATTGGACTTTCTGGGGCACTTCATGAGTATGTACTATCTAATGTTCTACATAATACAGTGGAAATTTGTGGGGATTTCTTTAATTTACAGATAAAATATAGTTGCCACTTGTAGAGAGACAACACAATGAATAACTTCAAAGAGTTTTAGAAGTAGGGTGTAGGAGTAACTGCTATGCCAGACCAATGGAATTATTTCTTTTTCAGCTGTAACTTTTAATTTATTTTGGTATTGAACTTTGGGGACTTCTATATAGTTCAGTGAATTTTTGTTTACATGTGTATGTTTGACAGGAAACTGAATCATCAAGTTTCTATTTGCTGCTAAGAAAAAAAATCAGTATTCACAATGAAATGTTTTGTTTATTGCTATGCTGGACAGAATATAACTTTAATGTCTCCATGAAGCTTGATATAAAAATGTTTTTATACAGCTAGTTTTGTATAGGTGAAATAATATCATTATTTGACATCTAATTGGAAGATATTGTAGCTCACCTTGCAAAACTCCAAAATCAGTCTTCATACAGTGTAAATTATTGTCTCCATTGTCAATGAGTCTGTAAAAGTAATTGTCATTTATTCAAGGGCACCTGCATCATCAATTACCCGTTAAGAGAAAATCTTTAGTCACAATGTTAAAATCTGTTTATTGTTAGCATTTCTGTTTGTCATGTATTGTACAATATATTATTTGTAAACATAAGAAACAAATAAAAATATGCAAAAGTCAAATTCTAGGATCTATAAGTTGACTTGAGCCTTGGGTTTTAATACATCACTCATTTACATTCAAGACATATGTTTGTTTATTTGCTTCTTACATTTGGTCAGTCTAAGCACATTTGGAGTGTTTCACACCTATTAGGATCAAATAAAGCACAATTTTTATGGATGTCATTGTCACATTTGTTTGGTTGTGGCACCAAATGAGCGGACATTCACTATGTGTATATATATATCTTAAGGTCTTACACAACATCACTCACTAATAAATTGTTGTTGGGGTGTGGGCATCGTTGCCATTATAAACAGTCTTCCCTCAGGTCTTGGCAAAATAAGCTCAGGTTTATTTTTGAGCAAAAACAAAACAAATTAACAAAAACAAAGTTCATGAGAGTAAGGGGTTAAGTTGCAGCTAACTTAGGATCAAGTAGCACCCCAGCTCTCAGCTCATCCCATCTGAACTGAAGAGAGAGATGTCCACCTACATACAAGTGCACTTATATACAATGTATCAGTTTCCAGAATCCATCAGTCTTAAAGGAACATACATTTGGTTTAAAACAGGAATATTGCACATAAATCATACATCAAACTACAAAAAACACAAAGCATTATAGCTGTCTCCTTTTAAAATAAAAAGGAGCTTACAATCTATATACATTTTACCAAATTATACCAAACATAATATAAGAACATAAACACACTAGGTTTGGCTGCAGCTTTGCATCACCTGGTAGTAATTAGCAGCACCTTATATAAAAACCCAGCACACCCTCTCCTCAAGTTTAGTCTCCTGCAGGTAAGTAGCTGGTAATGCTGCGTGTGTTGGTGGAGAATACTGAGCCAGTTCGCCTGTGGAAATGATAGTGGACAGAGACAAAGGTTTGCTGGCCTGCATGTGAAAAAGAGAAAGATACATACATACAGATAGACAGACTTGCTCACTATTAACCCCTCAACAATTGGTTTGTCAAATCACATTTGTGGTGACATTTTCATCATCTGTGCAAACATATTTCCACTAAGTTTGTTTGTTTTCCCTTACATGTGCTCCTGAGCTCTGTAAGAGAGTATTCTGTGCTATTGTTAACCTGTTCAGGTCTATCTGTAAAGAACTTGTCTTCACTCTGCATTTTGTCATCTGCACAGACAAACATTTTTTTAGTGTCCACATTTGGAAACTCAAGCATTTAGGATCCCAGGAAACCAATGCTCTGTTAAATTATCTCAAATCTACATCACCTTGGCTTATTGGCAGCAAATTCAAATACATGGAAGTGACAGACTTGAGGATATTGATGAAGGGGTTTAGGATTACTCATCCTTCCAGAGTATGGGGTGGTTGTGCTTTGAGCTGTGCATGTAGGAACAAATGTTGGGTTTTCTGTACTTAACTAACCAGTCCCTCAATAACTAAACTCTGCAGGGTACACGGTTATTGAACCATTGAGTGTTTAAATGTATTAATAGATGGTAAACAATTTCCCCTTATTTTTAAGATTTAAACCTCTCAGTAATCCATCTTTTGTTTCTAATTTATTTATTTTTGCTCATTGGCTTGAACCTTAATTTCTCTGGTAATTTGTAGTGTTATTGCTGCTCTACTAAGCTTGTATCTTTGTTTTTATGTGTGATTTGGCTTTTTTCTCATGTCTTTGATAGTACCTCTTTTCCTTCTTTTACCTCTTACTCTGTAACCATAAATTATGAGATTTTCCTATGTTTTGTTTTCCAGAGGTACAGACCACAACAGTATTCTAAGTTTTCTAACTATCTCTAAGACATCTGTTTGTTACTTAGCATTTCTATCTGACAAATGACAGTGTTTTTCCAGTCTGTCGTGTTGAGTAATGCTCAGATGTTTCATAGATTGAGTACAAGATTAGCATGGTAAAGGCATGTACTTTGGGTTGGAATTACACAGAGCATTACACAATGTATATTTTTAAATTACTGAATTTTTCAGCAGTTGTAAAAAGTGCAGTAGTATATTTACAAGTAATTGATTAGTTTTTAGATAATATAATTTAATTACAAAATAGTATAACTGAGTTGTACGTTTGTACAGGGTTAGGCAAATGGCGGGATCGCATTTGTAGTAGGGACAGTCTGGATAGAAATCTGTGGACATGTGTAATTTGAGAGGACCAGTAATTTAGAGAAACTCTATGGGTGAAAGTTGCACCAAATATAATTCATGGAGATTTTATGTACATGGAAATAATTGGTGTACTACTTAAACACAATGTTCATCATAAATCTGTTGAGTTCAGTTTCAGTAGTAGAAACATTAATGCATAATGTTTTCAAACCCAAGGTGCAAATCTTTGGGACATCTTGACAGTTACCATCAATTGTACTGCAATTTTAAAAGTTTATCATTAAAGTGCAGCCTCAGAGGCATATTTATCAAAGTGTATCTTGGTCCCTAGACATGAATTTGCCCTTTCTACAACTTTACATATTCAGCAAAGATCCTTTTTTGTGATAGTGCAAATTGTCTTATAATTTGAAACATTAATTCTGAGTATTTACACATCATTTCATGTCTATTCACCGTGAATGTGACAATTTTATTATTTATCAAATGTCAAAGTGATGCTTCTCCAATATGTATTAGAATAAATATCACAAACTGGGGTCCTAAGACATGGTTCCTGTTAATAATATGGCTACATTCCACTAAAAAAGATAGGACAATGTAGTGACCAAGTGCCAGTATAAGCTAGGAATTGTATTTTATGGAAATCAATGTAAAAACAATTTCTGTAATTTATGCAACGATTCCATGACAACATATGCATCAAAATGGTGCCATTGTGCTTTCTTATAACTATTAAGGCCTATTGCTGGTATGTTATTTAATTATAGTTAATGTGCTGAACAGCAAATATGCAAAATATACTTCACTACACCATTGGAAGATTGACAGGAGTTGGTGCAAATTCATTTTGCCTTGCAAAGTTCTTGTTTGAGGGACACATTTACTAAAGTCGGAACAGGCCTTTTCACTAGTAAATGCTGGAGAAACGGCCTATATTTAATTATATTACTGTTTTCTCCTATTTACTAAATTGTTGAAAATCAATTTATCGCCCAAAAGAAGTCTCCACCCTCAGGCTGGAGTAAACCCATTATTCCCTATGGAGTTGATCCTGTCATTGAGCCAAAGTCCAAAATATTTTCCCATCAAAAAAGACATAAATATTGATCTGTCATGGAAAGAACCCACATAGAAAAGCATTGTAAAGTTTCCCCCTGTTAACGATTTATTTCAATGGGGAAAATTTTTTATCGATCCTTTGTAAATTAGGGGAGTTGAAAAGTACAAGGAAATAAAATTTGACAGTGATATGGTTAAAAAGATCTTAGTGAATATGCCTTTAAGGCCGAATTGTTGCATATAGATGCGAATTCGCCAGATAAAGACAGCCGCAATAGGCTGCTACTGTTGCAGTCACATCTTTATAATGAGAATATTGTCGCAGTTGCGACTTTATTATGGGAAAATTGTCGCAATCCTAATATTAAAAAATTGTCGCGACTTTACAATGGGGAAATTGTAGCGGATTTGCCATGGGAATCCGCTATTTCGACAGTCGAATTCGCACCTTAGTGAATAACCCCCAGTCTTCAATTATGAAAAATGTAATCCAGTCGTTTCTCTGTACTGTTACTAAAGATGCCCTCTTCAGTTCAAAAAGGAAGTGAAAGCCGGTACTAAATGCCTTGTTTGTACGTGAGGACTAAGACTGGCATACACTTTTAGGAATATAAAATATTTGGGAAATTGATGCCCTGGTGACAAGGCCATAATCTTTCATTTCATCACTACTTCGAGGACTAATAGTTTTGAAGAAAAAACTTCACTAGGGAGCTGCTGCCAAGCTACTCCAATCTCTGCTTCTTTGTTTCTGATAATTTACCAACAAATTTTTTCCTCATAGGTTGATTGGGGAAATCCAGATATTCTGGTCAGTAACCAGAGAGGTTGAAAATCAATAGGTATCAACCCTGCCTTTTTCTTCCCTAGGCTGAAATAGAGAACCCCAGATAAGCTGGGTAGTACCTGTTGTAAGGAGTACAGTTTAGAGGAATGGGCCCTTATCCAATTGTATAAATGCAGGTGTCGTATAGTTAAATTGCCCTCGCTACATTTGGTTGAGGTTTTATTACTTTTTAATGTTAGACATGCCTATGATTAGTGAGTTTCCTATGTTTCACTTTAAAGATATTAATAAAGGCTGTTTTTAAGGGAGGTGCAAGTCTAAATATATGTCCTTTCTTTTCTATTAGTCCGTTACTGCTAGGACTAAACTTGGGAACATCGCCAACAATTAAACATGGAGATGTCAAGTACTTATTTAGATTGTAAGCTCTATTTGGCAGGGACCTCCATCCTCTTGTTTCAGTCATGGCCTGGTACTTAGAGTGATGTATTTTCATGATTATATGCTTTTAATTTACTTCACTTGTTCTATATTATGCACTTTCCTTGTCTATAACTATTGTTGGACTGCACAGCACTGCGTAACCTTGTGGCACTTTATAAATATACATACAAATATACAGTATATACTGTACTTACATTTTATATGTGAGAAATATGAACTGTTAAAACTTATAGAACTCTTTTAACCATTTAGATCTAATTAACAAACCATTTAGCTACACCCAGCTACTAGACAATGATGTCAATAGAATGATCTAAAGCTCTGAAATGTTTACATTGCCTGAAAAAAGGTGGAAATGCCTGTCAGGGCCTGTTATTATCTAAGGCATGGGATCATGGATACAGTTAAGAGATTTTAATGTGAACATGTTTTCATTCATACTGCACCCCTGATATTGATAAGTAATTGTATATTAGTTGACCAGAAGCATTATTCTCCCACTTGTTAAGTGGTAGGTGAACAGCTTCCTCTACCCAGGTTAAATTGCCAGTATCAGCGAATCTGTTGGGCTGCTTTCCTCCATTTAACGCATGGATCCAGATTATTCTGTATTACAGTGATGGCTAAACTATGACACGCTGACACGTCATGGTGCAGTTTGTGCCGTGCTCTCGATAGGATTGTTGCCCTGTCTTAAAAAAATATGGATTTTTCTCAAAGTAACACACCACCTCAGTTATGGTTGTTTTTTTTTGTTTGTTTTTTTTTTTTTGACAAATTTTGACACACTGAGCTCAAAAGGCTGGCAATCACTACTGTATTAGCACTGGGACACCTCTGATAAGGAAAAGGAAAGAGTTTGTCAGTTACTCCCTAATATAACATGAGATGTTGATGCCAAAGCCTGTGCAACAGAGGGGGTTATTCACTAAGGTGCGAATTTGACTGTCGAATTCACAAACAGTGGATTCCCGAAGTAAATCCGCGACAATTTCCCTATTGTAAAGTCATGACAATTTTTTAATGTTAAGATTGCGACAATTTTCCCACAATAAAATCGCAACTGCAACAAATATTCTCATTATAAAGATGCAACAGTAGCAGCCTACTGCGACTGTCTTTATCTGGCGAATTCGCACCTATACGCAACAATTCGGACTTTAGTGAATAACCCCCTTATATCTTCACAGACTCTCAACTGCTTAATGCCCATGACCCATCAACCAACTGTTGTAGCTGGATTGTAAAGGAACAAACTCCACCATAAATTGTAAGGTTGTATTTTACCTGTTACCATGAAGCTATGTCTGGTCATTGTACTATGTGTGTGTATATATTGCTCAGAAACAAAAGGCACAACACCTTCATTTTGTTCTCATTGACAAGTGCCCCTTATTACACTTTAACTTAAAAGGCAAAAAAATGTAGGAAATAGACGTTAAGTGTGAGATCAAACTGAAGTATCAGCTCAGCACTACAACAGGGTCACCACAGCAAGCGGCACGTTGTACAATAACATCTCCATTCCTCTCTTCCGCCCAAACTGTACACTGGGAGGTCACATGGTCTGGTCATGTGACTGTGATCTCATCCTGAGAGCCTTGTTAGGCGCTGGAGTTTAGTAGAGAGTGAGGGCAGGCTTCTTCCAGGTTGTTGCTAGGAGCCGGCTGTTGCCGCCGGAGACCTCAAAATATGGCGGGGAGGAGGCGGGACTGAGCTGTCAGCTTGCCCAGAGCCATCGCTGTATTGTTCTGCGTCTGTTAACGGATGGAAAAGTGTGAGTGGCTGGGCAGGGTAGCCGGGAAACTGGCTGCTTTTCTGCCTGCTTCATGGTATCTGTGAGGTCTGTGTATTGTCTGCCTGTCCATCTGTGTAGTGCTTGTAGGTACCTAGGGACTTTGAGAGTAGCAGTTCTGTAGTGAGTGGGTAAATATTCATTAGCTGTGCCTTGTATTGTGATTACTATATACATAGCTGATCTAGAGTGAAAAAGATCTCAGTTGCCTCTCATGCTCTTGGGAAAGGGGCTTATTACCCCTGCTGATTAACCACTAGGCATCTGTGCTTCTCTGTAACCTAAATAGTTAAATGACAAGGTACTGACCAGCAGTCTTCCATGGCGGTTTCTGTTACACTTGTATCCATGGCGCCACACAATTCGGACTTTAGTGAATAACCCCCCCCTTACTTGGGTCTATTTTGATTACATTTTTATCATTTCTAATTTAATTCTCTATAAAACATATACATTTAAACTTATAACCATTAATGACTTGGTAACCTTAATTGCTTGGTGTAAAGTGTATATAAAGGTGCAGCATGTAAAAGGGAATGCTATTGTTTGGGGTTAAAAATTTTTTTTTACAATTTAATTCACAGGAATCATATACTTTTTTGTACACGTGTATATAGAATATTTGACAAAGAAGCTTCAGGTGAGTTTTTCTTTTTTTTTCTTTTTTTTTTTTTTTTTAAAGTGTTATTTTTCAAATGTATGAACTACAGCTGAATGCTTTTCTTCTAGGGGCAGTAACGCCAAAAAAATAAAATCCCCCATTCGGTTTGGCATGGCAGTTATATACAGGCAGCATTTGTTAAGATGTTATCTGAATTTAATTGAGATTAGTTGTGTTGTTTTCTGTCTGTTTATATCTAATAGTAGCCAGTATTGTATGTGCTTGTTAAAGCCCAATATTAAGGCTTAATAGGTAAACCTCATTTAAAAAAAAAACATAATTTAGAATTTATGGAAGCACATATTGAATATATACTAACTATATTTTTGGTGTTGCCTATTTAAAGAACCAGTAAAAGAAATAAAAGTCTCATTTCATTTGGCATGACAGTTATTACTGCATACTGCTGTGAAAAATGTTTCCCTGTACATGTATGCTCCTGTTTTTTTATTATTTTGTGTTGCTGCCATCCATTATTTAAAGTCTAAGTAAAGTTATTGAGCAAACTATACATATATTTTCTATCTATAATGTATAAACTTAAACATTGAAATTTAAAAACGAATTTGGGATCAGGAGTTCGCACCTCTTAATCAAGCAGCCCTGCTCCTCCAGCAGATTTATATACAGGCACTTCCTATATAGTGCCAAGAAGCCCCCCCTCTCCCTCCCCAAGTGACATCAAAAATTATGCAGGGTACTTGTCCATGTAAGTATACAGAATCAAACAGACGCACGCTTTTACTTCACAAGCCCTGCAGCCTGGTAGCAGATGAAAAAATCAACAACTTGTGTTGTCGATTTTGTTCAGAGGAAGTCTGGGAGGGGAGGGGGTGTGGCTTCAATCATTCAGGGAAGCCAGGCTGAAGCAGAGAAGCATTATAGAGGGATAACTAGTTCTGCAGAATGAAGAGGTGAGTGAGGATTTTAGTAATCGTTTCTTAACTTTATAATACTTTAATGGGGAAATCTTTATAAATAGGATTTACTTACACTTTAAGTTAGGGGTCCCCAAACTTTTTACACAGGGGGCCAGTTCACAGTCCCTCAGACCAATGGAG
>WMED01018703.1:0-12626 GCA_019650415.1 Pipa parva | reverse complement strand
ATTTATTTAACTTTTATTTAACAGTGCCAAACAGACAGCAAATAACTGTTGATGCCTAAAACTGTTCCTTTAATAAAAGTACCAAAATATCACAAGAATAATGTTTGATCTTTCATCTTTGTAATGAACTATTAAGACAAAAAAATATTGTGGATCTGTTGGAATTTATTCTCTTTTTGGCAAATTAGCAAGAGTTTAAAAAATACTTTTCCATTTTCAGGATCAAGCAACCAAATGTTTGGGTGACAAGGCTCTGGACCCTTTTTCAGCTCAATTGTTGCTATGTTACTATACAAATCATTTTAACGTCCAGGGAAGAATAGACATGATTCTAGAATTCTGCATTATAGTACATTAAAGCAATGATTCAACCTGAATTTCTTAATTCTGCATATTTTTATACTTTGTTATACTTTTTATATTATGTTTGGGTTATGTTAAATATATATGTTTCTTCAGCACACATGATTTGCATGTTCTCAGAAGCAATTTATGAATGTATAGTATGCGTGATTTACATGTTCTCAGAGGCAATTCATGAATGTATAGCACACATGATATACATGTTCTCAGAGGCAATTCATGAATGTATTATTATCTATTAGATTGTTTTGTACCTCTCCAGAAAATATATAATAAGTATTACTAGAGCTAAAAAAAATGTCATAAGTTTAGGTATCTATACATATAAAATTCTATTTATAGAAATAAAATTCATTATTAAAAATGATGAAATGTGGATATGTCTCCAGGTTAAACTAATGTAAATGTGGGTCTTCTAGTCAATGCTTGCCTGCTTTGAAGCCCAATATATCTTCTTATTTAGTTGTTTCTCTAATGCAGTTAACACAACAGGCCAACAGAAGGTCAGTTCTTCCATTTACAGGTAGTCCTCGACTTACGACGTTGATCCGTTCTTACGCGGCATCGTAAACCGAATTTCGATGTAAGTCGGATCATACGTTCATACAGTATGGTTCGACTTACGTCGCAAAACCGTGTAAGTCGGAACAAGGTATGGTTGCATGCAGTTTGACTTATGTCGCAAAACCGTGTAAGTCAGAACAAGGCATCGTATAAAGCGTCGTAACCCCGAAACGACATAACTTGAGGCTGTTGTAACCCGAGGACTACCTGTATTAGGAAGTATTTGCTTCTTATTTTTTCACAATTTATTTTCTCCTTTACTGTGCAGCAGTTCATGACTCCCACCCACATTCTGAAACTTCAAAGGAGAACTCCAGCTGGTTTCTTCTAAAGGTGATTCTCAAGGGGAGAGGAGGAAATACTTACCAATGCCTTATTTATGCTTCAGCACTGCCTCTGCTCTGAGTAACTTGCTGATGTCATCTATTCCTTACAAGTGTTGAAATTCCCTCCACTTCCTGTTCCTGTGTGGTTTGTTGAATAGAGCAAGAGCAGTAGAAGTTTACTGATGCAAATATGATTTAAATATTAAAATATTTCCTAGTTAGAATGTATCCCCGTGATCTCTGTGACTAGGAGAGAGGTGTCCTTCCATCTGATTCAACTATAGACACAGGCCTAAGAAATTAGGCTTCTAAGCAGGGTGTCTCACTCAGAACACTCATAAAGAACTATCTGTCATTCATTTCACCACTTGGGTGGGGAGAGGAGAAAAGGTTCACTCCCAGAACAGACTATAAATGGAGGGAACTAAGTAATACTCCCAGGATTACACCAGACTTAGGTATTCTAATCCCAGACTCCCTAAAGAAGACCAGACATGGCATCCCTCCCACATACAGACTCTATCCTTTTACTACAGACTTAACCATGGTACAGAAACCCACAAGTTACAAATTAGCAAGACCATTTACATACTGATAGGATGAATATGCCTCTATCTGACCTCTCTGTTTTTTAAATCATCATATATACACTTTAATCAAATTATTCTGGGTTTGCGACTGCTGAATGATGAGCTCCCCACAGCTTTGGAGAAATCATGTATATCTTGCCTGCATCTGCAGTACTCACCTACCCAAAGTTTTCCTTTATTGTTGTGAGCTATAAATCCTTTATTAGTTCTCCCATTTAGAATAGATAACCCATCTACACATTATCTTTATAGATGTAAATTGAATTATTAAAATTCTGCAGTTGAAAAAAAAAAGGCCCTTTTCCAATGAAGGCATATTTACAGTTACCAAAAGCATATAATGAGTTATTCTTACTCACAGGTATCAGTAGTGTATCCAAGCAGAATTATATTCAGTGCCAGCAGTGGAATGTCAAGGTGACTCACTTTATATTCATCAGATGCCCAAAGCAGTTCTCTATTATGACATTATCTTCCTCTGCACAAAATGTTACCTTTGCAGTAAACTGTCTCATAAAGGGTGCACCTTGTATCTTTGACACATGCTGTAAACCTGCTTCTTTAAATTAAATGATCTTGTTAATGCAGACTATCAGAAAAGATTCTAGAACAATTATCTGTGTCCTGTTCATTAACGAACAACTCTCATGACTTTTAGCAATTTCTTAAGCATTTGTGTATTTGTGTGTGTGTGTGTATATATATATATATATATATATATATATATATACTGTATATACAAGCATATATATATATATATATATATATATGCAACAGGTGAACTGGTTGGTTGGTTTTTAGCAGACTGGAGAGAATAAAAGACAAACAATGTCATTCTGAGTGTTTCTAATTAGATACATCATTTTTGTAACTTGACAATTGGCACTTAAAATAGCACTGTAATTTCCACCTGCCTTGCATATAATTAGATGACTCGCATTAGGATGTGCGGAACATGCACTCTTACAATAAGGGCTGATTCCCACATAAGATGCCACTAGTTGCTGTCTATTTTGCATGTAGAATTCAGTAGGTCACAAAGAGACATAAAGGATGGGGCTGGCAGGTAAGAATCACTGATACAGGACAGGGTGACACGGGCTATTATGTAGCTGAACTGTTCTTAATTAAACTCAGGGAAACAAATGGATACTATTTTTCCAGCTCAGCTATAAAACTGCCACTGTGGCCCTGGCTTCAGAAGGTGGAGATAATGCTGGCTGTAACCTATTATTTAGAAAGGACTGTTTGCAGAACAGTTGGCATGCAGTATACCATGATTTAGGGCTGGAAATACAGAGTCACATACACCACAGTTACAAACAGGTCTACACTTTCTGGGAGCTCAGCCGCAACAGGGATTGTATAAAACCTAAATAAAATCAATATTACTAAAGATAATGCCATTTAGGGTAAATGCCAGGGATGCAACAGGGTTTGCCAGAAGGTCAGCTATGGTCAAAAACAAGAGAATTGGTGGATTAGAATCCCAAATGATGTAGACCCTCAAAGGGCCAACATGGAATGAATATGTCATTATGTTGTTGGAGAAGTAGTTAGAACTACTGCTGTTTGACTAGTTTTTACCTTTGACAGAGTTGCTGTTGTATGTGCATGTAACAATGCACTCTGCCTGCCATAGTTGTGAACTTCCCACTGCTGCCATAAAGAGAAATATTACCCACCCCTCACTTGGTGATTTAGAAGTGCACAGAGGAAAAAGCTGCAAGTGAAAGAGCAGGGGTGCCTGTCAGTATCAATTTAAAGGCAGTTCCAGTTGACAATTTTGTAACTCAGCCAAAATCTGCATTTTTCTGCTATATTAAACATGCTACAACATGCCTCTGTAGAGATTAAAAAAGTAACAGCTCCTCAACAGTAAAGGGTTTTCAGATAACATAAAATTGTTTTAATAAATTAGCACCCAAAGCTAAAATCTAACCTCCCCAGATGACCTTCATTTGAATTTAAAGTATTCTTTTTCATTTGGTATTCTGGATCTCGTTCTCGTGTGTTCAAGCTTTACATCTGTATTCTCCTGACAGAAAATGCATTTTCCTTAACCAGAGTGCATTGCCTTAGGCCCACATTCCTCTGCTGTTGAAACTTCATTTATTTCTTTATCTTGAAAATGAATAAGGACAGAAGACATCCAGGTGGAAGTATGATGGCCTATGCCACACAGTGTGACTTACTATGTGTGTGGTGAGGGTAAAAAATCTAACTTAAACATTGCTGATCAAATCTTTGCATTGACATTTACTAGCTGCCTGAGAGATCATACCAGCATGTCCCACTGTCATACTATTTTTTTGTATTCTTTGGCAAGCAATCATCCACAATCAGTCTCCCTGGACTTCATTAGTAATGCCCTAGGAATCTCAGTTTCAAGACAACACTTTGCCTGTTTCTAGCTGCATCTCTTGTCAGAATTTAAGCTAGTTAACCTTATTTTGAAGTGAATGCCTCCCTGCTCTCAAAATTATACATGTCCTGGATTCGTTCAATTAGATTCAGGGTGTTTGGGTTCCCTGCTTGCATACAAAAGGACAAGGGCCTAATGTAAGCTCCAAGGGCTCTGGTGCTGGATCAGCAGCAGGGACCCCTCCCCGGTAGAGCCACCCTTTGGACCAAATAAAACTAAACTTACCAGGATTTGTGGGGGAGGTCCCTACACCGCATGGGATTGTTGTAGCAAAAGTTTAGTTTTCTCCCACTTACAGCTCTCTTTCTGTGACTTTGTAATGTTAGAGCTATAGTTATAGGGGAACCATAACTTCTCATAGGTACTAATCATTACATACCAGTCACACCTCTTGACCTGCTTTGTGAAGATGCTTTACTCAACCGTTTAGCATCACCTTTTGGTCAAAGTTGCCCAGATCCTTATGCACAGACATTTTTCCTGTATTCCCATGTTATTTACTTCACCTATCAGTGTTTTTGATTTTCTAATTAGAGATGAGTGGTTTGAGTTTGTAGGAATTTGCCAAAATTCAAAACTGCCAAAAAAGGAGGTTCCAATTTCTTTGGACTGAGACACTATAGATAGGGCCTAAACACAAGTTTAGTATTCGGGTCTTTTTTTTTTTTTTTTTACAGACCTTATTGAATTAAAAAGTTTGAAAAGAGCATATACGTAAAATGGCAAAATAATCCAAAACCAGCAATAAAAGTATCCATAGTAGACAAAAAAAGAGCAAACAACATAAGGTGATCATCAAGGAAGGGGTTAAAGATAGGTTAACCCTATAATGTCTAGGCCCCCAATACTTATGGCCTAACTGCAGATGCAAATAATGTCTTGAAAAAATATAGGGTTCCTTTGGACCCCACACCCTCACACTTATCCCTGATTGCCCAATGAGGTGGGGGGAGCTATAAAATATGGGGTTCAATACTGATCCCCTACTTTGCCCCCATCTCTCTGGTGGTGGATGAGTGGGTGAAATAAGATATAAAATTAGAGGGCCTTGGGGGGGGGCTCTAAAATATCTCTAAAAACCCATTCTGCCCTATCCACCTCAGACCCCCCCTTCCCCACTCCACATGCAAGTAAGAGGCTGGATCTTAGGATAGGGGACATTTTGTTTTTAAGGCCTCAACTCTGGTTAAGTTAACGGGTGAGACATGGTCCCTTTCTGCTGCAAATGCCCCATGGTGCATAGTAGGAATATGGTGTGCCAGGAATCCCTTCATAATTTTAGGGCAATAATACATGGGGCCCCAAGGGATCAAAGAGGTTAAGTTTGCAACTAGGCCCAAAACCTCAGTTTAATTTTAAAAGCTTCATTGTTTGTTACTTGGTGTTTTCATTTATTAGCTATTTTATATACTATGTTGCTGGTTTGGATTTTGAATTATTATTATTTTCATACAAGCTATTAGTTGACCGATTTTCTGAGAAACTGAAGACCTTTATAACTTCCTAATGACAAAATTACACTGAATGAATATATATTTATTTTCTTACGTCAGGCTTCAAAAATAAAACATTTGGAAAAACCTAAAGAACCTAAAAACCTTAACGAAGGGATAGAAAAAGGATCAAAATCAGAACACAGGGTTGGCATTCTTCGCTAGATATTGATATAGATATAGATCAGCTAGACTGATTGGTTTATATAAATGTATTTATTCAGTATTCACATATAGATATAGATCAGCTAGACTGATTGGTTTATATAAATGTATTTATTCAGTATTCACATATAGATATATGAGAAGTTTCCAAGATCATTTGAAGCTACTCTTATTACTGCAGTTGTGTGAGTGTGCATTAAATGGTTAAGTTGCTGATACTGATATGGATTAAGGATAATTTTATGAACATTCTGGGGCTTATTTATAACAGGCCAAATTGTTACATAAAGGTGTAAATTCACATTTATTCGCCATTTAATTGGGTATTCAGCAAAACTCTGCTCTGAGGTGAATTCAAGACCAGTTCTGTTGCTTATGGCAATCACGCACTTTCTGAACACTTCGCACCATTTTACGTTCCAGTTTATAGGTAATTCGCCTGAGTCTGTCACAGTATAGATTTCGACAAGAGCATTTACCAGTTTTACTTCACCAGACTGAAGTGGTGAATTAGGGGGCTGATGGCAGGGTTGCTACTGTCCGACTGATGAGAATTTGCTTCGACAGTTGAATTCACACTTTGATGATTAAGCCACTGTGTGAACATGTTTTAGTAGTTCCTGTATATAGATTGACTAACAAGCCTTCATTAGGCCCAGAAGGCAGCTGTATAATTGCCATAGCTTCTCATAGATTAAAGTAAACAAAAGATACAAAATTATACATTGTATACCTCAGTATCTGCAGGCCTCTCTCTATACATTATGTTTTGGAAAAGCAATAACTTTTATATTCAAATATTCAAAAAGATGTCATATTATTGCAGTATGTAGGAAGGTCCCTGAATATTATATTTGCCTTATTTTATTAAGTCAGCTCTGACAGAGAGACATGTAGAGAGGCAAATAGGTAAATAGACAGACAGATAAAAGTGTTTTAAATGAATTCTCTCCAAGTTCACGTAGAGCACTAGTTACTCCAAGACCATGACATTTTTTGGTACTGACTGGATTCATCCAAAATTATTCAAAGAATACCAGCATAAAACATCAGTACATACAGTAAGTGTAACAGAAGCATCCCTATTAAAATAAAGAATGCTGGATCAATGTATTAGCAAGGACACCTAGAAAATGCAGAATTGAATTAGCTCACTGAAAAGCCTATATCCATAACTGACTGACAGAGCAAATGAGCCTTCCTTTTCACTGTACCCTATTAAAGTTTAAAGTTATGTGCTAGTGTTTTTTTTAGAAAGGAAGGTCATTAGGTAGATAACTTTCAACAGATATGTGTTTGATCCATAAATGCAGAACATTAAGTAGCTACATCTAACTGAAATTATTTCACTTATTTGCATAGAAGAAACAAGATCTATTACAGTAGAGAATTATGGGCACACTGCTCACTCTACCTGAGTAATATAACGCTTATGTGCTTGTTTCCAAAAACCTCAATACAGACTATCAGCAATGAATGACTGATTCAGCTGATTGTTCAATATGCCAGCTACATGAAAACCATTTTCCCTTTTTCTTTGGGCTTATTTGTGACAGGCCAAATTGTTAAGTAAAGGTGTAAATTCACATTTATTCATCATTTAATTGGGTAATAAGCAGTGCAGTAGGCTGAGAGTGGGATTATGCAGGTGTGTGTGGGGGGAGTGTCAGTGGAGGGGGTGCGATTTCAACAAAACCTTGGCCCGGCCCTGAAGGGGGTTATTTACTAAAGTCCAAATTGTTGTGTAAAGGTGTGAATTCGCCAGCTAAAGACAGTCGCAATAGACTGCTACTGTCACAGTCGCGATTTTAGTATGGGAATATTGTCACAGTCATGACTTCACTGTGGAAATATTGGGGGTTATTCAGCAAGCTCCGAAGTGAGGTGCGTAGTGTTTGCCTCACTTCGGAAAAACTGAGATGCGCATGCTGATGTCCTGCACGCGGACATCAGCATGCGCATTAAAGGGATTCCCCTCCCGGCGAGGAGACTCTTATGCTCTCACCGGGAGGGGAATCCCTTTAACGCGCGTGCTGATGTCCGCGTCCAGGACATCAGCATGCGCATCTCAGTTTTTCCGAAGTGAGGCGAACACTACGCACCTCACTTCAGAGCTTTTTCAATGAAAAACACATGGGAGTGTGGCAAAATGAACGGCCGTGAAATAGGTTTTCAGCAACCTCAATAAGGTGACTAAAAAAATTAGATGGAAGAACTTTAGAAATAGTCAATATCAATATCTTGCTGATATTTTGCCATATTTTACAAAGTCTAAAAATATCACCCATGGAGTAATATGTTTATAATTATTATAATTAATTATATTTTAGTATATACCTGTATATAGAAATATGTTGTGTATTCCTACTAACAAATGCAAATAGGCAGTTGACAATTAAGCGTATAGTTCTAACAAACTACATTCTTATTCAGCATTGGCTTTGCTCGATGAAGTGGCATTGAAGTGAGTACTCTGTTCCTGTCTGCATGTTACATGGCAACATCCTCTGATTGGCTAAAGGATTGACAGAGAACCAACACCTCTACACAGAGCTGCTTACAAGAAATAATTAGTGTCAGGTAAAAAATTATTTGTTTTCTCTCTTTTCTGTTAATATTTCATTATTTATAATGCTAACAATATTGGCAAAATGTCATTGAAATCTACTATATATCTTTATTAAGTAGTTGCAAGCTTAACTATTTCTTTAATATAATCAACCAGACACAATGGGACATTTATCAAAGGTTAATAATGGTAAAATAACATTATCATTCATCATCCAAGCAACATATATGTTTTTTCTGTTTGCAGTAGGTTTCATTTCCATTAGTATTTTTATCCATGGCTGCCTTAATGAAAGAGGCCGCAGGCAAAAAACACTATCAGTGACAAAAATAAAGTCCACTGGAAAGAGATG
This sequence comes from Pipa parva, assembly GCA_019650415.1. Classification (NCBI taxonomy): domain Eukaryota; kingdom Metazoa; phylum Chordata; class Amphibia; order Anura; family Pipidae; genus Pipa; species Pipa parva. Next base: position 3,779 of record WMED01018703.1, on the reverse strand, counting down.
ACAATTGTAGGCAGATAAAGCCATTTACCTAAAGCCTTTTCAGTGTCTAAGAAGGTCATTGAAATGAGAAGCTTTCCTATTAGGGAAGAGATATTAATGTGTACCCCTTCCAGGCATCGTTTTGGTCAGCAGAGAGCTGCTCTTATCTTATAAGAGAAATAAAGATCCCCATAATGGGTGCTTTGCAGTGCTACAACACTGTTGTGATACATTTCCAATACTCTGCTGGCATTTGTTATTTAAGGAAGCCATATTTTGGGATTGAGGATCTCTTTGGGGGCTGTTAAAGAGGAGATAATATTGTTTCAGGCAAAGATCAAATTGTTTAGATCAATATGATCCCTCCTATACATATACATAACAAAATCTCAAAAGTTAATTAAAAAAGTTGCCACAGTAGCTGTTTTGTAGTTGAGCTACTCTTAATTAGGATATTGACTATGGTGCAAAACAAAATAGCCTGTATTATCCCACAGAAAATATTGTTCACAAATAAAGTATTTTTGTGGATAAAAAAGTTGTATTGAAAGAATGCTATTGAACCTGTGTAATGTAACAGTCACTTTATGCTTGGGTGTAGGAGTATAGCCTAGTAGTATGGCTGGTATTCTAAACTGATTCTCAAAATCTTGTATTGACCTTGTCAAGGCAAAACAATAAAAGTCAAGATGAAAAAAATGCTTCATCTGAGAGCTTCTAGTTTCCCAATGATAAAATAAAAAAAAACATTGCAGGCTGGAGAAACTTCATTAGATATCAAATGCAAGAGATAAAAATGGTTAGCTGAAACTGATCAGAACAAATGAGTGGACATTTCAAATAACTGTATGAGTATTATGTTATTTGCTTGTGGTTATGCCACTTGTTTATGGTTTATAGATTTCATGATCAGCCAGCTCTTGTATGAAAGAATTATATTGACAATTGCATATGCTGTGAAAATCCTGTGGAAAACAATTCAATTAACATATATGCAGACTAATTATTTTGTCTAAAGAGGCACAATTATCTGTGAAACACATGCTACAAAAATCCTACAAGAGTTCCACAAAGGCAAAAAATATATAACTTTTTGGCTCTACAGTGTCATGGTCCAGCAACAGTACCACAAACAAAAGGGGGAAGCTGGAATAAACACTTCTATGCTGAAACAGCTGACACTGGCCCTTTGTCAAGTGTACAATAGTGTTTACACGCCTTCATGTACATCTTGTGTAAATGATTGTATACAGCCTATTTTGCTTGTGTTTCAGAAGTGAATATAATCAACACAGGGTAATTCTTAGGCTAGTAATCTATATATATAAAAATGAATGTATGTGTGTGTGTCCTTTATGCATTACTACACCATTCATCCGATCGGCATGAAACTTTGGGAAGTTGTTATGTACACTACCGGGAAGGTTTCTGGCATAGTACATTTTGTCCCCTATTTCACGTAAGGGCATAACTAGCAAAATATGCATTATTCATCTGATTAATTAAACTTTGGGAAGTATGTCTGTCAGTTAAAATTCCGGAATGGGCAAAATTCTACAAATATGTGAACTTATCATATGGGAAGAATGCACAATGGCTCACAAAAAAAGCATTGGAAGCGCTTGATCGTACACGTAAAGATTTGCAGGGAAATGGACAGTGCTTCGGTGGAGCACTCACTTTATTGTCTGGTGATTTCCGACAACTCTGCCAGTTATACCACGTTCAACACCTGCTGATGAACTTAATGCATACATGAAAAATGGGGGCAGTGAGCACTGAAAATTGTGATTGTATTAATTAACTAAAGCAGGTGCAACCCATGGGTAAGTATGGATATACTGATTAAAGAAAAAGAAAAGGAAAAAAGACCCATTAAGTGGGCGCACACTGCTGGATAATTACAACATAATGCAGACAATGATAATAAATTAAGAAAAAATTATTTATTGATTCACAAATTTAACTCTCAACAAATAAATGACTGGTGGTCATTATAAGAAACACACACAAAAAAGGATGTTAAAAACATTAAAATGTCTTAAAAAAGACTATAAAACAAAAGTGGGAAATTATCAACAGCCCTAGAATCTTGTAAATATTGTATGATTCAGAAATACAAATATTTAAATTCCATAGCCTGAATGGTTGTGGGTAACATTTCAGATATAACTCTAATATGAGTAATCCAGACAGTATAGTTCCACCACACACTTATCGTCAAAAATAAACATCACAGGTAGGTTTCAATATTTACCAATGTCTTGTACATTATGCCCATAAAAGCACCATGTATGTAAAGTCTTCAAATAGAATAGAAAGATGACGGTCATTGGAAGTGAGAACAGTGGCTGTATTCAAATCCCCAATGCTCTATACACTGAACGCGTTTCGCCGAGGCTTCATCCTGCAGGATGCAGGATGAAACGCGTAGGATGCATGCCAGTCAGCTGACGGACATTACGTTTGTATATTTTAAATTCATCTATTAAATTTGGCTTTTATTTCAACCACTTGGATGTGCCAGAGTGGATTTTTTCTACTTCCAATTTTACATGAGACTTTTAGATTCAAATACCTCAGAATCAAATTGGTCAATATTTTTTGTCTTTCCAATATTTAGATTTTGTCTATTGTAATTTTTGGTCTAATATTACAACAGTAATATATACAGTTATGTAGGGGTGTGCAAGATATATCATCTAAGATAATATCGTAATCAGTGCGTTATCGATATGCAAGCTGTCATTATCGAACGGCTCCACGCCTTTAGAATAGGCTGCTGCAGAGATTTCCGGGAGGCGGGCTATCAGAGTGGCCGCACTTTTAACGAGCTCTGTAACAAAGCTGAGACCCAACTATAAACGTACATAAATAGAGGCTGTGCACGTGTCAGGCCTAACAGCCACCGACACACACAGCACCAAGCAAAAACGCCAGAACCAGACAAACCAAGGATTAACCCAAACACAGCTAATCCAATTTTTTCACTAAATTGAAATATAAGACTTAACACATTTTTAAATAATGCAAAATATCGTTTATTATTGTTACCCATGAAATTACAGAAAATATCGAGATATAATTTTTCAGCAATATCGCACACCCCTATAGTTATGACATCAATTAGAAAACTATACAATTGTTTCTCATCTGTCAATCCCCTCTGGAATAATGAAAATGTTACATATTCTTTTCCATATCCTTGATAGTCACATCTTATGTAGCAAAGGGTTATCTTTACTGAAACAGTTATTCTCTAATTAAAGTGTCCTCAGATCCTTTTCTGAATATGCCAGAGGTAAAGGAAAACTATGTTACCATTAATTAATCTTAATTGCTATGCATAAAGTACCTGTTTGTACTGAATTATTCATTTGTGTAAATCAATTTATATATAAACATTACAGGAATATTTAAAACAAGTATTAGATAAGGCTATACTAAAAGATTCTGTTTTAAAGATTTTAACCAAATGCTCTGATTAGAATATTCATTGCAGCTGCAGCTGGTTGGACAGAAATAACATGTCACAGTAGTACGTACGGGCGAAATTTATTAAAGTCGGAAAAGCCTTTTTGGCTTTTCCGACTTTAATCGGGAGAACGCTTTGAAGTTTCTCCTGGTAAGTATCGCGAGATTTGCATCGTGCGATACTTACCGTAACAGACTTTTTAAAATTAAATATATCCATGGAAAGGTAGCCATACAGTATAGCAACCTTTCCATGTATGTATGTATGTATATATATATATTGTAATCAGGTCAGTGTGAGAGAGAGGGATGGAGTGTATATGCCG
>WMED01018702.1:0-12626 GCA_019650415.1 Pipa parva | reverse complement strand
AGTGAGCCGAACGCATCGTAGCTCACTTCGCTGCTTGCTGAATTCCCCCCTCAGTGTGAATTACCTGTCAAAGCTGACAGGGATATATTTGTGTCAGGGTTATCTTTCGGTGTTAAAGTTATATTGAAGTTAAAAGTTAATGTCTTTTTTCTTTAATTTGAGAAAATAAAAGCCTTTTTTTTTTAATGAATAGGCTGTGTGATATTTTTAAATAGACCCATTTAGATAGAAAGGGCAGGGAAAGATTGCATCAAGATCACAACAGATCACATTGCAGACTCAGGTATTATGGGGTTTGAATGTTGTGAAAGTAACAGACAAAGCAGATAGTTGTGAGATAGGTTGATAATTTGACTATTCTGGTGACATCGCAATTGAAACCACTTCCTGCTGAGGGGATGTTGGGGGTCATGCAGACAGCATGCTCAGGAGTCTGACACACAATAAAAGTAGGCCAATTTTTAAATATGGAAAGGAAACAACCTATTTGTAGGATGTTTCCATGCTGTTTTGTTTTGTTTTTCTTATAGAAAATACTCTGTAAATGCTGATTAGTTACATTTATCCGAGAGCTTTGGAAAATTCTAATATAAATACTTATGCAACTCATACAGAGTCAAACTGTTATATTGTAGGTGGTGACAAACTACAACTCCCATCATCCTCAGACAACTAAAATGGCATGCTGAGTAATCAGAAGGGCTGTATTGTGTATAATTGTTAGTACAAATCATACATTATATTATTGAGATTGCTTGCTGAGACTTAAAGCCAGACTAAATTTTGTCCACAAAATATCCCATGGTCATTTGATGAAAAGACGGGGGGGCGTGCCTAGCGTGCTGATGCTTATGGCGCTAGGCCATGCCCCCATTTTAATATCCTCCCATGGGCCGATCCGAGACTTCTGGAGGGCCAGACTTGGCCCGCGGGCTTTAGTTTGCCCACCCATGCGATAGTACTTAAATAGTTCAGGACACACTAGCATATGATGCGCATATGCTGGGTCCGGAATGCTGTGTGTTGCATTTTGGCTGGCATATTATATGCTGCACCCAAGATGCGACCACACAGGAAGTGCTATGAACGCTGAGGAAGCGTTCACATTGTTGCTGGTAAGTTTAAAACAAAAATATGCTTGGCGTATTTTTATTTTTTCACACTAGCAGATTATGAGCTGAGAATCATAAGCTAGTGTGAACCTAGCCTAAGGCAATTAAAAAAACATGAAAAGATAAGACATCTAGGGGGTTATAAGCTAAAGTGAAAATTCAACTATCGAATTCTCAAACGGCGGATTTCCATTGGCAAATTTCCCATTGTAAAGTCATGACCGCAAGAAATTTAAAGTTGCAACTGTGACGTCAGTATATATTTCCATAGTAAAGTTCATAGCAAATTCATACCTTTACACAGCAATTCAGACTTTAGCCAATAACCTCCTTATTCTTTACTATGATAATACCATGCATTACAGACCATGGGGGAAGTCTATGGGCGGGTCATGTATTTATCAGGGTAACAGCAGCTTTAGCAGTCACAATTGGAGATCCTCCAGAGCAATTTTTTTGGGTAGGAGGGGGGCATCATTATTGTGGGGGTTTGGGGGCAAGAGATTTTGCACTGGGACTAACCCCCTGCTGTTACTCCACTGGTTAGTTTACAAAGTGTCTCACTGATTGTAGGGCACTTTGTGTGGGTTATTCACTAAAGTTTGAATTGTTGCATATACGAGCGAATTTGCCAGATAAAGAGAGTCGCAATAGTCTTCTACTGTCGCAAGTCGCGTCTTTATAATGAGAATATTGTCGCAGTAGCAACTTTATTATGGGAAAACTGTCACAATCTTAACATTAAAAAATTGTCGCAACTTTACAATGGGGAAATTGTAGCAGATTTGCTATGGGAAGCCGCGGTTTGTGAATTCGACAGTTGAATTTGCACCTTAGTGAATAACCCCTGTGTCTCTTTCCTTGTAATTTACTTCATTATAACTGTATTTAACACTTCTCCTATACAGATAAAGCACATCTGATTACTGTATAATTTAATCTGTGTTTATTTGCACCAATAAACAAAGAGAGCTTCACCCAAGTGAATTGTTGAATCTGTTTCACTCGTGATAGTTTGAAATAAATTGATTAATATCCTTTGCAATAACAGACTGCAGTCCTATTTTTTCTTTAATTACAAAAAGGTCTGGACATTTAGCAGGTGTGGCATTTGGTGCCTATAAGCTCCTGGGAGGTAAATCTGGTTATTTCAAATTTCAAAAATCAATATGGAAAATGGAAAAGACATTCTTGTTGAAAAAAAGACATATAGGAACACGAACACTATTCATATAGTGCGGTGGCTCAGTGTTTATCATTGCTGCCTTGCAGCACTGAGGCCCTTGGTTCAATTCCACCCTGGGCTTTATCTGTTTGTATGTTCTCCCCGCACTTGCGTGGGTTTCCTCCGGGCACTCTGGTTTCCTCCCACAATCCAAAAACATACATCTGTGTGGGTGACAAATATAGAGAAAAACTAGATTGTAAGATGAAGTGAATGATGAATCTCTGTAAAGCGCTGCGTAAATTAGTAGCGCTATACAAGAACGAATAAAAAATAAAATATCCCTTATATATGTATCCCTTATATAAAACATAACCATCTGTACTTCCCTATCGGTATACAATAAAGATCGTATTGGTAGTGAATGTAAATGGGTCCAGACCCACAGGAGTAAAAAAAAATGTCTTTACAATATGACAATTTTGCCTGTATTGTATTGAAGGTAATTCTGTATCTTCACTAAATTGTGTATTATTGGAGCAATGAAGCATTATCAAAAAGTGCTTTCTGAATGTAGTCAGATGATTAGCAGAACTGGAATATTGCAGTGAATTCATGATTTATAGACATATTGAAGTGATGTCATCATGTCACGGATTCATGCCACCCTAAATATCTCTTTCTATTTTAACATAACATTCTAGTAATATGCATACATTACTACAGGAAGGACAATTGTAAATAAGAAAATGGTGTCTAAGGAGCATCTGTGAAACTTGTAGCAAAGCTACAATATTATTACATTACATTACATGTTTTGGGTTTGACTACCCTTTATCAAATGTGCAGTAGTCTTTTTCCAAAAGGTATATAAGTCCAAGTTAACTCCTCCCCTAATCAGTCCACCTATCAGTGTCCAATGAATGTAAGCCAAGGACTGCCCCTTGATTTAGGGCATCCTACAGCCAAATGAGGTTTAAGTCCTTTGAAGTTCACCAGAGGAAAACATCCAGGTACTACCCAACAGGGCCTACCTATAGGATCCAGCCGAATGACAATATTACTGTTTTATCACATTTTGCTTTCCAGTTTTGTTGCAAGAGAACAGTTGCTATCAGATTGGCTCTTTGTCACAATAGTTTCTAAGCATTTTGATTAAAATGTTGCCAAAACACTAATAGGAAGCAGAGTCAAATCCATTTATTTATGACAGTACACCTCCGATACATGATGAATAATTAATTAAATTATAGAGAGATAGATAGACCTACCTACATATAAATAAAAACCTGCTGAAGAGTACTCCAGATCACACTAACACTAAGAGCCTCATTGATTAAAGTCCAAATTCACCTGTCAAATTAACTTAGATACAATTCAAGTCGCATTGCCAAAATAGTCACAAATTCACTTCACAGGATTGACTAAGTGGTGAATACACTTGGCCAACAGGTGGACAGCGGCAAACACTGTTGGATGTGTAGTGTGGCATAGTCAGTCGGATAGAAGTTGAATGATAAATCATAAGGAGTGAGTTGAATTCGACAAGTGAAGGGCACTGATGTCAATTTCAGCATATCCCACTCATTGTTTTCTGTGAATATTTCATTTCGATGTCCCCTTGTCCCTAGTTCATGTTGTCACTTAATCTCAGTTGGCATTTCTCACTTTTGAATGAATAGTCGTCTTATGCAACACTGGAGTCCTGCCATCAACCCCCCAATTCACCAGTCTGAAGTGGTGAAGTCAAACAGGTGAATTCAGAGCAGTTCACCTAGTCACATTCACACCTTTGATACACTCTGCAACTTAGTCAGTAGTAGAAGTACCTGTGAACATGTATGCAAAATGATGCAAAGAGATCCATAAGTTTGCAACTCGCTTAGTTGCTCAAATTGGTCATGTATTAGCCACTTCGCAGACTTTTCTCAATAAGCGAACATGGGGAAGTGGAGAATAGACATGAATTCATAACACTACGCATGCTATGTAAGTGCTCTGTAAGATCGTGACTATCGTAGTTGCCTGTATTGGTCACATATTTGCCACATCTCACAAAATAATTAATACATGAAAAAGGGGAAGTGGTGAATTAATTCTGAGCTATTCAGCCTTTAGTCAATAAGGAATTAGATCCATAGATAAACTCCCTAATAGGAGATAAAAAAATCCTTCATTTAAACAATTAAAAATGCAGCTTATATACTGTTACTATTACCTACAAGCAATCCTAAGCGTTTCATGCCTCCCGGCATTTAGTCACCTATAAGTATTTTAATATCTATGACTAAGTGCCGGGAGGCAGGAAATGCGTAGGATTGTTTGTAGAGAATAGTACTACTCTGCATGTTGCATTTTTAATCATTTAAATAAAGGATTTTTTTGTAATTATCCACTGGAGTGCCAGAGAGCTTATCTATAGACCTAATTGCAGTTTACCACTATGATTTGGGATGTTACATTCCCAGAACACCTAGATGGGTTTGGTTGTGAGTACTAATGACTTTGTTATACCATACCTATGATTGAGTCACCATTTTTTGTTTGTTGCGAATATTGGTTTGAAATTTAGCCAACAAGGCCCTGATTCAGGGAAGTAACATTTAGTAGAATAATATATAAAGAACATATCTATAATATGTTTTATCCTAAATATTAATATCCATAATTGTCTGTGTGTGAGACACATGCACTGTATTGTTTTCAGACAAAGCTGAGAATATGCACAAACTCATTGAAATAAACAGTGACTTGAACAGGGCTTATAGCAATGACTAAAAAATGTCTCCCCTTCTATAATTTGCGATGTAGAACATTCTTATAGATAATTAAATAGATTCCAAACTCTTCACATTTACAGAAAATTGTAAACGCATCTCGTCCTCTGGGATTGCAAGTCTGAAAAGTACAATGCCATAAAACGGGAAAAGATACTGCTGTTTGAAATAGACTGAAAATGCTTATTCCCAGGGGATTCATTTTTGTTATTGGAAATGTCAAGTATAAGTTCCCTGATACTCCCACTTATGTACTGTATAAAGCATTCCGTTGAGGCAATTAAGTAATGTGATGTGTAAGGACAATTTCAATTTTATACAGTCCCTGCTTAAATAAAAATATTACCATCTCAAGTAGAAGGAAAATCCTTTATCATAAAAGAAGAAGACATTGATTTCTTACAATATACATATAATAGCTCATGTATACCTTTAAAGGATCTTCTGGTTTGTAGAGAAAGTTAACCTAGAAACCAGTCACTGAATCATGGGCAGCCTTCAAAAGAGATAGTACAGGACCAGATCAGAATGAAGTTTCAGATTCAGGTTTGTTTCAAGTCTAAATATCATTCAGAGTGATAGGCTTTGGAGCACAGCCCACACTCAACAATAAGTGGGCAGGTGGGGGCTCAACGGTGGGTGGGGAGAGTCAGTAGTAGGAGGAAAAGACAGGCAGTCATGCATTGCTCACCCCTTGAAATGAGGCAGTTAAGCTTCATTGATTTTTTATTGCATGAGGGTCAGTGATAATAACAACTAAAATATTAATGACATGAAATGAAAGATGATTATGTCAAATAATTGAAAGAATAAGTCTTAATTGTCTTATTATTCCACAATCTACAACATGTTAAACCAAACATGAAACTTCTTTTTCAAAACTCGCTAACATTTTCACATCTTGCTGAATTCTAAAAGTTCTAATAACTGAAGTGAATTTTGTAAAACTTGTTTAGAAAATATATTGCCATCCATACAAGTTGCTTCTGCTACCAATTTTACTTTGTAGGCAGCTGAAACAAGACATGGCTGCTCGCTGGGCAAATTTGGGGACTCCTACTTCCCAGCAGGATCCCATCCTCATTTTCCAAGCTTAAATGTGCACACATGCATGAGCATCTTTTTAAATGGTTTTGTACATAGGCTAAATAGTGTTTTAAAAATAATAATTAGAGATAAGTAGAGTATAGGTGATACCTTTTATTGGTTGTCTGAATATATGGTAAATGTAAGCTTTCCAGACTTCTAAGGTCTCTTCAGAAGAAGGTGTACAGTGACTGTAAACTAAACCTTCATCTTCATCCTTCACCAGTGCCCCCAAAAGCTATGGCATTTGTGGCAAGAATATTCCCAGGTTAATCTCCTACTAGTGGCAGCTGGTAAGACTCACATGGGGACACTGGTGGAGATTTGTATCAGCTGAACTGCAAATGTATAACACGATCATACTGGGAGCAGCATAGTTGAACTGTAACTCACAGCACCCCTGGCTTACACTTAACTGTTACTCACAGCACTCTTGGAGTAGAATAGAATACTAAGATCCTCTGGTACTCGGGTTGTACTTGGTTCTGAACTTGGCTGAAGCTTGGGTTCTGAAGGGAAAAAGGAGATTCTGTAGGCTTGAAATGATTGAAGCAAAGATCTGATCTCTTTAAGCAGTGCTTTAATCAAGGACACAACAGCAGACTGTAGTAAATTGCCTAGAAACCATAGTCATTGGTCTGAATTGACTCAGATATCATTTGAAATCCTTGCTGCTGACATCACCATTGATGTCAGCCAGCCAGGTTTAGCTGAGAACCTGGAAGCGCTGGGCTAAAATGCCAGCGCAGCCCTACCAGCACCACTGAGCTGTAGTAAGTTCACAAGTGGTGCAAGTTACAAGCCTTTAATATCATTGTTTTGTTATTTAGGAAGGGTATGGGTAAAGGGTAAACACGCCTCTTTAAATTAGCATTTGTCTCCTCGGGGCAACCAAATAACTGTTCCTGTGAATCAGTGACAGATATCCCACTCATGGTTCCAAATGAAGAAAAGCTTTGCTTGGTGAGCACTGGATATTCTTTACTGCCCAAAAGCTAGCTTAGCAGGCACAGGATAAACTTTACTTTCTCAGAAGGGCATACTCTAATATATATTTTGACAAAAGACACTGTCCAATGGCATATCACTCTTACAATAATTATTGGGGTGTCAGCAATTTGTTCAACAGTACACTGCTGTACACATCTGCTTTAATTAACTGGCAGCAATACTTCAGTATGACACATTGGCAACAAGTGCATATGTACGCTATTATCCTTCTAGTTATTCTTATTAAGTCATCTTACTTGTTCTAGTCAATCCAATAATCTCTGAAGGTTGATGATGATTCAGAGATGCTGCGAAAGTGCCAAAAAAGGCAAAAGTAAAAGATGGGATGGAATGGGGTAATCTCCTCTAGTGTAATACAGTAATGGATAATATTAATTTGCACCACTAACGTGGTACTGTTAGAAAAGGTTGTTGAACAGCCCTTTCAGGAGATAGTTGGTTAACAGCAAACCTGTCTCAAGTTAATGCATTGATAGTTCAGCTTATACATAGAAGAAGACATGAGATATGACATCTCATTTGTTACACTTTACTTGAGTCTATGAAACACTGGTTGTACCTAATCAAAAATTATTTACTGTAAATTGAAGGTGGGCCACAAACAATATTACTGAAGAGGAGGGTATGGATGACATGATATTGGTGGAGGAAAAGTTGCTCTAACAACTGCAGCATTATACTGTACACATTTATGAATTCTAAGAGTCTGATACTCATACTAACGGCAAAATGTATTAAACTCAAAAGACCGATCTGGGTCTTTCTGAGTTTACCGAGAGAAATCTCACATTGTTCTTGTGAGATTTCGAGATCAAGTTTTTCAATGCTGATTTTTCTAAATTTTCAATGGAAAGGTAGCCGTGCTACGAATATAAAGTATGGCTACCTTTCCATCAAAAAAAAAAAAAAAAAATTAGAAAAATCGAGATAGAAAAATGTGATTTCGAGATCTCGAAAAATTGCATGAGAACAATGCAAGATTTCTTTTGTTAAACTTGGAAAGACCCAGAGCGGTTTTTCCAAGTTTAATAAATTTCACCTTTTACAATGCTATACCTGATAAAAAAAAATTTCAATGAGAATATCAGCTTGGCAGATGTTTCTGGGGAACAGAACCAATGACTGCTTAGCCTTGACTCCCCATTTGTGTTATAAGAATATTCAAGAAAAGAAAACCAAATATCTGAGTTTCTGTTCTCCCCCATTTAGGAAATATTTTTGAAACAGGGAAAAATAGTTAAAACATTGTAAGCCTCAATGACTAAAGTGCGAATAGTCATATAGAGCTGTGAATTAGCATCTATTCTCTACTTCCCCATGTTCGCTTATTAAGTAAAGTTTACGAAGTGGCAAATACGCAACCAATTTGGAAGACTATGTGAGTTGCAAACTTCCGGACCTCTTTGCATCATTTTGCATGCTCGTGCACAGGTACTTCTACTACTAAGTGGAGGAGTGTGTCGAAGGTGCAAATGTGACTAGTTGAACTTTGCCAAATTCACCTGTTTGATTTTACCACTTCACACTAGTGAATTGGGGGGGCTGATTCCAGGGCTCCAGTTCTGCGTAAGACAACTATTCATTCAAAAGTGACAATGGCAACTGCGATTAAGTGACAACATGACCTAGGGACAAGGTGATAGAGAAATAGAATATTCACATAATAAAGTTAATGGACTATGATGAGACTGATGTCACTTGTCAAATTTGTCTCACTCCGCATGACTTCTCATCCTACTTCTATTTGACTGACTAATCCACACTATGTTTGTAGCTGTCTGCCTGTTTCACAAGCATATTGACTGCTTAATCAGTAGTAAGAAGTGAATGTGCAACTATTTTGGCAATGCAACTCAGATTATAGTGAAGTGAATTCAACAGGTGAATTTGCACTGTATGTATCAGCCAGTTAGAATTCCTCTGGTTCTGTGCTTCTGATTTTTCAGCCAATGGCATGAAGCCTTTATTTAAACTTTACACAGGAATGCATAGTCACATCCATATGATATAGTGGGAGGTAAATGCATTCTCTTTGGAAAGGGTTGGCCAAATCCTCTAAAAACAACAATTGTTAAAAATCCTGCTGTACTGGTGTATGTTTGTTTTTAAAGACAAACAAAATGTACATTTAATAGACACGGTTAAGTTGTACCAATCGAAGGGATTTAATCAAGCGTCAAAGTGTGCATGGGTGTGTGCTGTATGTGGCTGAAGGCCTGAGGTGCAGTTCTGTAAGTACAAGGATTACTTGCTCATACACAGGGTTCATTAAAATAGAATGTTCCATTTTTCACTTTACAAGAACTCACTGGAATAGGATCCAGGCATTGTCATCTCTCTCTATATAATTCAAACACAATATGAAAAAAAAAATTGACTTCGTCAAAATATACGTAAAGAATAAAAAAACAACATAAAAAATATGGAATGAGCTGTACATGTAGATGTAAACTGGAGAGTGGTATATATAAGTGTGAATTTGCAACAATTCACCACTTTGCCAACTTTTTCTATTCACCAAAGACCCTTATTTTCTTATGGCTTGTGAATTCACTCATAGCATACAACAGGGGTCGGCAAAGTGCGGCTCTTCAGCCACCTTGTTGTGACTCAGAGTGAATCTCCATAACCCCGCCCATGACCTCTGATGCTTCTTTTGATTGGATGTCAGCAGGTCATGTGATTGGGAAGCATGTGCTTTTCCCCCTTTTCACTGGTAGAAGAGGGAGTGAAATGGCTCCTCTTCAAAGTTTGCCAACTCCTGACATACAACATTACATTGACTGCATGTTTATGAATAAAACAACACTTCGGGTAGACAACATTTGCCAAAGTGACAATTCTTCCCAGGGGTACTGACATGAGCAGGCAGATTTGACTTCGCCAAATTTAAGTGGTGAATTGGGGGACTTAAGGCAGGATTCCTGTTACAATTCTCATGACATTTGACTTAAAATAATGAGATAATGTGGTGACAAAGTACCAGAATGAGCTAGGAATTGTATGTCATTTAAATGAGCGTGTAGGCAGAGACAAGTAGAATATAGGTGATACCTTTTATTGGCTCACTGAATTGATGGTAAATGCAAGCTTTCCAGACTACTTAGCTCTCTTCTTCAGGAAGGAAGGCAGATGCTACATAAAATGGGCAGGGCTGGTTTAACAAAATTCAGGGCCTAACATGAATATAATATTTTAGGAACCCCCTACTTAAAATAATTTTCTGAATAAAAATATATCAAAATATATCAAAGTTACTGCTTTTACAAAAAAATACTGCAAAAAAGATGGCTGTAAACACTTCTGTACACAGATCATCAATGTCAGGTAACTATAGAAGAAAACAATTACCTTTAGGGGGAATGTCAAGGCAGGGGGTGATAGACAACTATCTTTTGGCCTAATGGATGAGCTAGCAGTAGATAGATAGAAGCACTGGGATACGGAGTGGAGGTACACGTTATACATCTGAATGCACCTATAGCTTTATTGTATATTTTCTATTGGCACTGTATGATAATTGACTTTAAGAAATAGGTAGTAATTATAGGTGTAAATTGTAAGAAAGGACACTACTGTAATTTTTGCACTGGGAGTTATAACACTATAGATATTCCACTGTGTGCAGTGATGCCTAGGTCTTCCTATAAAACTCTCTGATGTCCTTGTGTTTTCTTCATTATAGTGGTGGAACCTTGAAGTTATTATGTGCTGGGAGCCCCTTGATATTATTATGATTACTTTTAAAGGTGCCCAATGTATTAAGCAAATGTACAGTAGATGTTTTATCTCCTCCTACTCATTTATCAGACTAAGTCACCCAGATGACAGCATATTGTTTGGTTTTTAAAAACCCTATGACAGATCTTCCATTCTGACCACATGACTGAAGCATTCTCTACCAACAAAACCTGTCTAATCTCAGACTGCGTTCATTTGAATCTGAAATTCAGACTAAGCTTATCTCTGTCTCATTTTGTGTCTTTACTAGTGATGCAAGCGAAATTATGAATTGACACTTTCTCACCCTATTTATATGATTCATTTTATAAATTAAATTATAATATATGATCTAGGATTTAGGATACATTAGGATGAATCTTGGTGCACTTATCTAGCTATCTCATATCTCATCTGTGCCTGAATGTTTGCTGTTGCATTCCTTTTGTGGAAATGTTTCATTTCAGTACAGTCAGATCTCTATTAGTGTAACTTAATATTAATATACAGAATGCAATACATTATATCTATAAGATATACCTATATTATTCTGATTTTTCAAAATTGAATTAGTTCATTAGTAAGCTGTATATGCTTTTCAGGTGGTAGGATGGGATATCGGGGAAATTCCCAGTGGGTCAATGGTAAGCTCACTTTTTGCCAGCTACAAGTACCTTGGAATGGATGCAGCAGAACCTTCCTAAAAGGGCCAGTCTTGAGCAAGACGTCACTCACCACATTATATTGGCTCCTTATATGCTGTTGCCTCTTCTGCACTGCCCATGGCTCTTGTGAAGATGGTTCAGTGGCTAAAGCTGTGTGCAGGATTAATTTACTCACTTCTTAATCATTCTTTAGGATAGGTTATAGGCATAGGCATTTGCAGATTTCTACACCTGGCTGGGTAAGTCCCATTTATAGTTTGTGCAGTAATGCAGACAGTTAGTAATGACTGTGCATGTAATAAATGCAAGGGGAGGCGCTCATATCACAGGTGGTCCTAGTGGAAAGGATCAGGGAATAGGAATGGTCTTTTTCTATTTTTGACTGGATTGCTCATTTTATCAAGTACGCCCTTACATTCAGGATTTCTAGTGGGCACAAGGCGCTTCGGTCTGATGCCTAAATTAGATAAATATATCATGATTTCTACCGGGATAAAAATCACAATATGATTTAGTGATTTATTATTAAACATATCTGGGTTTTTAAGTCAGATCCTTGATAATGCTGATGTCGGACTTATATGTACATATATATACTTTAGCAAAAAAAATTCAGCCTTCAATTATTAATTTAAAAAGAACTATATTTAATACATAAACTGTGCTCTATAGCCCAGTAAGTACACATGCATTGGGACAGTTTATGCCTAAAGATAAACATTGTTTGCTTTATTCCTTGTTTACTAATGAATGTACCTGCAGTATTGGGAACTTACAGTACCAAAGGCAGGAAGGTTCGCTAAGCTTCTCAGAAAGAAGGTACATTTCACCCCAAGAAGTACAGGCTATTTGTGGCATTTCTGCTGATAAAATAAATACATTTACAATAAATTATCCTTATTATTTCTAATTTACATAAAATGAAACCTAATGCATGCATTTGCAATAATGTGACTGTTTTCCAATTTAGGCATTGCAGAGAGAGAGAGATTGCAATGTTCATAGTTTAAGAATTTAATTTCCCACCGTCCTCTCAATCAATCAATCAATCAATCAATCAATCATCTTTATTGTCATTACAACAAGTGCA
>WMED01018700.1:550-12626 GCA_019650415.1 Pipa parva | reverse complement strand
CCCCCCCTCTTGCTGCGCTCTCCCTACCTGCAGCTCCTCGGGCCAGCTGTCTCTTCTGTAGCACTTAGCGCTACAGTGTCCCTCCTCCTGTAACAACTTCCTGTCAGCGGCTGGAAGATAACTTCCTGCCGCTGACAGGAAGTTACAGGAGCAGGAGGGAGGAGAGATGCTCTAGTGCTAAGCGTTACAGAAGAGACAGCCGGGCCAAGGAGTAGGCAGGTAGGGACGGCGCTAAGTAGAGGGGCCATCCCCAAGATAGTGCCCCCCTCCTGCTGCGCTTTAGGCAGCTGCCTACCCCTAGGCCCGGCCCTGCAAGCAAGTGTTAGGTCAGGAAAGTGCGGGGGCCCCCAGAATCTCTGTGGGCCCCAGCACTTGCCCGACTGTCTTGTGCTGACACCGGCCCTGAGTATTAGAGAATGCTGAACAGTATATGGAGACGTGGCCATTTTAGCAAGGAGATGTGGGTAGGGTGGAGCTAAAATCTTTCAAAAACTTGCAATGAAGTGGTGCTTTACTGTTTATTAAACCACTCTCATTGTGTTGGGAGCCAAAATCTAGCCACAACATATGGTATGGAGATAAGTGTATGCTTGCCTGCGTAATTTCTTTCAGTGGCTCCACAGCTTCTCACACCACTGTC
The DNA here is from genome assembly GCA_019650415.1 of Pipa parva. NCBI lineage: Eukaryota > Metazoa > Chordata > Amphibia > Anura > Pipidae > Pipa > Pipa parva. The sequence goes on along the minus strand of WMED01018700.1, from coordinate 11,986 downwards.
TGGGTGTCCAATATAACAAACACAAGATGGAGTACATCATATCCGGGATGTGCTCACATTGGTTAGTGCAAACAAGCCCAAGGTGTATTTGCACTAACCAATGTATGTTCCAGCTTGATATCTTGTGCATAGTGCGCTGCATTCCCCAGTCCTAAGAATCTTTGAAGGTATGGATACTATGGGATGAACTGCATCTTTGCCAGTGTCAACTCTTTGTATTTTTGAAACTAATAAATGCAAACTTGGAGAGGATATATTAACAAATGCCCATTTTCAAAATGCATTAGCCCATATTCAGTCCTCAGCTTTTGCTGTAAAACCCTTATTTGCAAACACAGCAGCACTGGCCATAGTTTGATTTATATGTGCAAAAATGAATATCATAAACACACCAGGCAGAAGTGCCATTTTTATATGAGTGAAATATACAGCAAATGTTTTGATAGTTGAATGAAATGTAAATGCCTGCATGAGTTCACCACTTTGCTGAAATGCATGAATAACTGCTGATAAACTCAACATGGCTATTATTCTTAGCTGGATTCACAGAAAAATCACATAGAGGAAAAAAAGTACATATATATATTTCAGTATAAATGTATAGCTCTAAAACTCTAATTCGTTTGAAAGCCCCTATTGGTTGTTTAGGGATTTTTCATTATTGTTATCCTACAACTCCCAGGATCCCCTGTAAATATCCAAAGGGGTATTACAGCAGCACCTAGCTTATACTGTCTGATTTGCAGACTCGGCTGGTTGCTTCACGGAATGATGTACTGCTTATTTGCATGGAGAGCAGTGGACAGGTTTGAATTGGGTGCCAAAGAAGGTTTATTGATCACAGAAACCAGTTAATATCAACAGTGTTATTTATAACAGCATCACCATTATTGGCAACACATAATTTCCATAGGGGTGCCTTATTCTGGTCATTTTAGCCCCAACTGAGGATTTTCACCACTGCCCCTAAGGACTGCCTCCCAGATTGAATTATGAGCTGTTCGCTACAGTCTAACACTAGCACATTCTGCTGAGCCCTGCACTGAATCTATTAGCTCTCTAGCTAATAACTAGATTCTGTTTTCTTCACTTTCTTCCTTGAGTTCAGCCCTCTAAGGACAACACTGCCACCATGGGTCCTCCTAGTTCACCATGTGCTAATACTCTGAAGATTACAATTTTGGTCAACGACTGTGATGCCTTCAACAGTGTTTTATTCATGTTTTTTATTCTGCATGTTTATTTCATTGTTTGCTGCTCCATATAGATCAGTGATACCCAACCTACGGCCCACGGGCCATATCCAGCCCATGGGCTGAATTCTGAAATCTTGCGTATAAGTGTGAATTCGCCAGCTAAAGACAGTCTCAATAGACTGTTACTGTCACATTCACGTCTTTATGAGAACATTGTCTCAGTTGCGACTTTACTGTGGAAATATTGTCGCAGCTGTTACTTTAAAATTTGTCGCAGTTACTAAAAGTTTTGAAACTTTAAAAGTCTAACTTTAAAACTTTAAAAGTCGCGACTTTGAAGCGGCCCGTGACACGCATGTCGCAAATTTATATGGCCCCCAGGCCAAAAAAAAGGTTGGGCATCACTGATAATAATAATAATAATAATAATAATATATACTTTATTAATCCCAAAGGGAAATTCAAGTCATCTAGGTGCAGCACTCATAAAAACAAACTCACATAAATTACAAAATGTAAAAACATTAATAAATAAAAATTACAATAAGATACAAATACAATAATAGTAAAAATAACAACGCAGCATACGCAATATTAAAACAGGCAATGCCACTAACACCCTAAAATACAAAACTAGACAGGCATAAATGAAAAAGGCAATATAATATAATGATATACTGTAGATGTATGGTAACATTTCCCTCTAGTGGCCTTCCTATTCACATAGCAAGCAGTCTAGTTTTAACAGACTTAGCACTTTGCTAAATCTCCCTGTAAGCCACCGTACTTCCCCTATGAACCAGGAAGTCAGCCCCCTGAAGAGCCATACAAGCTAATGTGTAGTGAGCAGATAACAGGATCCACATCCATCTCGTTCCATCTAGGCCCAAGGCAGCAATGTTGGTATGTAAATACATTGTTAATGTTCATCCAGCCTAGCTGATCCCCATATTGTTGTATATTTGTGTGTTTATTAGTGTCTTTACTGTATATGCTTAGTAAGCATTATCCCATGCTTGCACTGACCCAGTGTATGCCCCACCAGCAGTTAGGATGTTATATGCTGCTTATGTAAATATCCATCATAATATATAGCATCTTATGTTTTTTTTTTTTGTTTTTTTTTTATTTAATTCACAGTGAACACTGTTATGAAAAGATTCTTAATTTGAACCTTTCATTCTCAAGGAAATAGTTTAGAGTCACAAAACTGCTCTTTTTGATTATTTAGTTTCATTCAATCAACCCTCACTGCAATATTATTCAAAGTCATAGAAACTAACAGTTGCTAGACTAAATTCAATACTTCCTGGAAAATATAGGCAGATTAGCCTCTTTTAAAAGGAAAGGGGCAGTCTGCAAACTTTGCATTAAAACACATTGTAAGCTTTGTGAATAGCACCCCAACCATTGGTTTTATAGTATGTCACATCTTCCCACTGACATTAAAAGGGGTTATTCACTAAGGTGCGAATTTGATTGTCGAATTTCGCAAACAGCGGATTCCCATAGCAAATCCGCGACAATTTTCCCATTGTAAAGTTGCAACAATTTTTTAATGTTAATATTGCAACAATTTTACCATAGTAAAGTCGCAACTACGACAATATTCTTATTATAAAGATACGATTGCGACAGAAGCAGCCTATTGCAACTATCTTTATCTGGTGAATTCGCAACTATACGCAACAATTCAGACTTTAGTGAATAACCCCCAAAAATTCCATCTCTAAAAATCTGGTCTGCCTTTTATGTCCCCATCCATTAACAGTCGTTCAAGTGAGTGCTTTTGGAGCACTATAGAAGTGCTCCTGAAAGTCTCAATTGGTCTCCATATCTTTGATGAGCACTTTAGTGAAAGCCACTTTGATGGCTGTTGTAAAACTGGCTAAAACTGTTTAACTGACTAGTGGCCAGTTACTTTGTTTCCTACTTTAATGACAATTCAAAAGTTTATAATTTAGATTTATTCGACACATGTTTGGAAATCTGCAATTTGTTCATAACTTATGACGCACAAATATATAAAATCTAAAATAAAAATATATCACAAAATGTATATAATAAAATCTAGATTGCCTTAGGATTTTGCCCAGTAGTAGGAATTTAGAAGGACTCATTTATTCATAACAGAACTCCCTAGCTGCAAGTGAGACAAAATATCTGCTGTAACATGAAGCTAATAAAGTTCTAATTACAGTAGTAGCATTAATGTTTATATAATGGTTAGTGCCAAGGAAGGGAAAGTGGAGCTGCACATCATTAGCTCTAGTCAGTGTAGGACCTTCCATGAAGAAACTGTTGAAAATGGTGCAGCTATAGCCAGCCATCCATATTGACTTATCCTGCAAGTGTGGAGTGTTTTTTCTAAAGTATTATGAATATTTTCTGATGTGTTACTGAATATTATTACTTGCATTATTTGCAATACATTATAGTAAATATTACATTATTTTTAAACATCTCTGGTTTCTGTATCATGTGTATGTCTACTGTCTTCAGTAAGTAGATGCCATTATACCTTGGACTGTTCAAAGTTAGAGTTCATAAAATGAGGATTGTTGGACAACAAGTAATATAGTATTACTCATATTTAAAGACATTAACTATAATAAACCCTAAAAATGCATGATTTAAGTCCTATTTCTTCACTAACAGCAAAAAAGGTTGCTCAATCCCCCTACAAAAGCGTAGAGATCACGGGTGCCTGGGAATAGGGAGCCCAATACAAAGCAGAAATGAAAGATAATTCCGGCACTCCAAAAATATAAAAACATCCACATTTTTATTGCATACCTTTAAAATCCAAGTTCAAGTGTCAAAAATAAAAGCAGTAAGCACCCTCTAACGCGTTTCGCGCAGGAGCGCTTATTCATAGATGAAGTGCTGTACAAATTCACAAGTTTAAATAGAAGTTTAACTTACCCCAAGACAGGTGCACAGTAACGCCCAAAATTAATTGCAGTGTAGCATATGTAATACCATACTGGATAAATGAGTGGAAAATAGCGTAAAATGCTGGAACAGGGTGAGAGGAGGCAGAGACCGCAGTGTAATCAATAACCCAATCTGTACCTTGAGTCAGCTGACCTGGAAGTGACGTCTTAGGCAAAGATCGACATCAGTTTCAGCCAATAGGATCTGGAGGTGGAGCAGTATAGTAAAGGGTGACTAAACAGACCCAATTGGTCGGCGGTACAGTCAATTTTTCTTCACTACAATAACTATTTCTTCACTACAATAACAATTTAGCTCAAGAAGTGGCTTCCATATGGCAAAATTCATTGCCTTTTTAGGGGGCTATTTAGTAAAGTCATATACCCATTTTGGTTTGTTTTTCACCTTTTTTTCTGCCACATTTTTGATTTCCCCTAATTGATGTAAAGTTGAAAAAAAATATCAGTATCGATAAAAATCTGTACCAATAAATATCAATGCATTAATACTGCTACAAATTACATTAGTGTCAGTGGAGCCCTTTGATATCGATATTGCCAGGGACCCCATCTCCTTAGGGAATTATGGGTTTTCACCACCCTCAACCAGGCAAATAATAAAATAAAAGTATAAAAGGGCTTGATAAGTTTCAATATCGCTGAACCACAGCTAATGATCTTAGTAAATATCCCCCACAGTCTCTTTTTTTTTTTTTCTCCATTTTTTTCTTGATAACTGCTTGATACTCCAGTCATTGTTAAAACCATGCTTGTCATTGACACATTTATGCAGAAGAAAGAGACAGCAAAACAGGCTAAATGAGTGAGAACAAAAATACATTTTGTGGATTGAATTCCTAAAAGAATACATTACCCTTTGATTAATATGCCCCATTATCTAAGTCAGTTTTGAGCCTCTAAGAGATATGCTGATATCTCTGATTAAATGTGAATTATTAATGATGTCACATTACTTACTCTACAGTCCCTGATAACAATCTGAGCATTTCCATTAAAATTCCCTTCTTCCTTGTATGACATAATAAACATGTGATCAAAATTACGCATATTTTTTACTGACAATAGAAGAAAAAATGCATGTCACTACTTGTGACAATGCTTATGTTTTTACCATCTCATTGAACCCCTATTTTCAGCACAACATTTGGGGTCATATTAATCCAAGGACAACATTTCACTTTTGTACTTTTTGATCTTTTTGCACTCTTTTAACCGAAATTGAATTGGAGAAAGTTGGATAAAAAATATTACAGTAACAGAAAATTATTTGTTTTATAATTCCATTTTTGAAACAAAGTTCCAATTTGGCTATATTTTCTTTCAATTTAATTTTTTCTTAACTTTAAAAAATTAAAGGCTCTTAAATATACTTGATAAATATTGCTAAGGGTATAAACAAAAATCACAGATATTCATAAAAATTTAAAATTTGCTGTTCATAACTGAGAGGAAGTTACGTTTTCATTTCTCAATAAATATTCAGTATTTGATACAGTGCATGCAAATTAATTTCAGAATGTATTATTATAATAATATTAGGGCATCCATGGGACCTGAGAGGTGCCGGAATACCAAACATTCTGAATTATCAGACAGTAATTCACTATTTATGACAAACAGAAAAAGCAAAAAAAATAATACTATGTTGTGTATTTCTTAACATAGTTTCCAACAATGGTCCAAACAGCCTGTTGTGATGTCACTGAAAGTGCCTGCATAAGTTTTCTATAAGAATGAGTTCAGGTGACTGTGGAGATAAATCCATGACAGTGTGCACTCTTTGCTCTTCTTTGATCATCAAGGAGTTCTTGAAAACCATGATTTGTGTTCGGTCCATTATCCTGCAACAGTGTTTCCTATGAAGATTTAACCATCGGGTATATTAGAGGTTATGCCTCTGTAGAATACACTAGAAATTTGTGCAGGTGTAATTCACCATTGAGTGAAGTGAGCTCCAAATCCTTCAGCTCACTTCGCACATGCACGCAGACATCAGCGAGTGCTTTAATAAAGGGATTCCAGTCTCAGCGAGGCAACTCTTTTGGTCTCGCCAAGACTGGAATCCCTTTAAAGCGCTCGCTGATGTCCGCGTGCAGGACATCAGTAGGGGTGTGCGATATGTATCGTTCATGATACTATCGCACACAGAGATTACCCGATATTGCAAAACTGCAATATCGGGTAATCGTGTGGAGCTTCCAGGAGGTGGGATAAAGCAGCCGAGCTCAGCACACTTAGAAAGAAAAGGAGAGAGACTCACCCATGCAGCCGCACTAACAGCCGATAGCTCATTAAAACAAAGTGAATATTCACTCCGTTTTAATGAGCTATCGGATGTTAGTGCAGCTGCGCGGGTGAGTCTCCTTTCCTTTCTAAGTGTGCTGAGCTCGGCTGCTTTACCCCACCTCCCGGAAGCTCCACAGGCGCCGCACAGGATCAAGCAACAGAGGAAGAAGAGGATTATCGGCAGTTATCGTTATCGGATAAATAAAAAAAAAAAATCGCGATATTTTTTTTTATATATATATCACACACCCCTAGACATCAGCGAGCGCATAACACCATGTGGGAAGTGAGCCGAAGGATTCGGAGCTCACTTTGCTCAATGGTTAATTCCCCCCTAAATATTAACTGACATTGTAGCTCCTCCAATCAGATCCCTTAAATCACAGTCTAGCATAGATCTGATTTGAGGAGCTATAATGTCAATCATTTAGCTCCGCCCAACCCGACTCAGAAACAAAAGTTGGGCTGACAGGGAAGATGACAGAGAGAAATGCTGTATAAAGCTACATTTTTAAAAATACATTTATATTTACTAACATTTTTATTTCATTAGTAGAACCTAAATTATTATTAGAGTTTTGAGGTGACAGGTGCACTTTAAGAATTGTCTAAACTTAAATTAACAGCAGTTGAATTATTTACATACAGTTTTTAAAGTCTTATAGAATGATAAAGGTCTAATAATTTTCATGTAATTTTGATTGTTAGATGGCAGACAGTAGGTATTTGGCACATCTGCCTATATTACCTCGCATACCCATGTTCTCAGCCATTGCAGGATTTCACCATCTTGCAATCTCTGATTATGCAAAAATGCAATGAAAAAGGTGATTGCTTATTCATGGACTTATACCAAGCTGTATCATTTTAACACATTATGCAAATAATATGAAGCAATACTTGAATGTGAATTCACAAATTTTCTGTGTAGATGGCACAAAAAGTACAACATACATCTATACAATAGCAATATGTGCAAAACAATGCATATGTCAAAGTGTAGGGCAGTGTGAAACTAGAGTGCTGGGGCCCACCAGAAAACAAGAGACCTCAATATTTTTTATGCTGGTTCCAGGAATATTCCATTATAGTGCAGTGTGAAACTCCACTTATGTTCCACAGTTCTGGGTCATCTGCTGCATGTCCTGATCTCCTAGTCCAGTGGTCAGAAAAGTGCGGCTTGCTAGCCACTTGCGGCTCTTTAGCTGCCTTGTTGTGGCTTGGTGCTCACCTCCGAAGCCTGCCCAAGACGATTGGGCTCTTCTGATTGGCCGCCGGAAGGTCATGTGGTCAGGAGAGTGCGCTTCTCCAGCAGCTCACAAAATAGTTGTCGCTGCTGGAGGAGGGAGCTAAATGGCTCCCTCCTCAAGGAAGTTTGCCAACCCCTGTCCTAGTCCATCCGTCTCCCCATACATACTGGCAGGCTTAGTCTCCAGTGCACAGACTATCACAGGGCAAAAATGGGATCCTCCAAGGTTTATCTCTCTAACCTGTCAATATCTGGCTTGGAAAGATTTTGCTAAAAGGGTAATTATCCACTAAATGCCAAAAAAATGTAACATTATGTTTAAATATTGTTTTAATGGATTAATTTCTAACGAAAACACATAAAAATGTCTCCTAATGTATAGGATTATAATAGATGACAAATGTTTATGTCAGACTGATATTAGTGTCCTTCTAAAAAATGAGGTCACTCATTCCAGCATAAACAAAAATCAGCCCTGGTTTCCTGGATGTCAGAAAAAGAGGCCCCCCTGCTTATAACAGACATTAAGTAGTATGCTTAAAAAAATCTGTAGTGAGCTTGTGTTTTTTAATCAATAACTAGTTTTGAAATATTAAAGTGTGAGGTTGTGGTTAGCATTGTCTTGCAGTACAGGCATCTAAATGCCTAACCACAAATAATAGGAAACATAATTCCTCCAAACACATTAGGATTTAAATCTCATGATGATATACAGTAGGTCTTATATATAGTTTTCATTATTTGCAAAATAGAAGTTTGTATGGGATAGGGGAGGTCCAAACTGTACTCTATGGTCTCTGATCAGTCAGTCACAGGAACTGCTGATATGCTCATTGCCATTAGCCAAAAATATCCTAAAAATAAACCTGTCAGCAACTCTGAAAGAGAGTAACTAACCAAAGAATCCAGTGTGAACTGCTCATAATGCATTTCAGAAGCAACCAAACATTTAGAGCAGTGATGCCCAACCTTTCGGCCTGGGGGCCATTTAAATTTGCCACACAGGTGTCACGGGCCGCTCCAAAGTCACGGCAAATTTTAATGTTACAACTGCGACAATTTTACATTATCTGTTCTCAAATAAAGTCTCCCCTGTACCTGTGTGCCAGCTTGTTGTGTGAGGATTGCAAGGGACTGCTTGCACCTCTGCCCTCTTGTCTTTGGTGCAGAGCTGAGTATAATGCGGCTATCTGCCCGCCTCCCGGAAGTCTCCTGCCGCTGGAGCTCCTGGGACATGTGGTGCAGCACTCAGTATAATGTGGTTATCTGCCCACCTCCCGGAGGTCCCCTGCCCCGAGCTCCTTGGATATGCGACTTTATTTAGGTAAAGTCGCATATCCCAGAAGCTCCGGTGGCAGAAGACTTTCAGGAGGCGGGCAGATAGCCACATTATACTGAGCTCCGCACCAAAGATAACCAGAACCAATGCGGGCTGGATAGCTATGCTTCACGGGCCGTAGGTTGTGCACAACTGATTTAGAAGCAAGCAGATTATCAACCTGAGACAATCCAGGTCAAGTGACAGCCAAAATTTCAATGAGGGCAGGTTTCGGCATGAAACTTGTTACAGAGAGATTAATATCACCCATAATCTGCAACTATGTGATCAGTAATGTCATCAGATTTAGCATGAGGAGAAGTCCATAATACGTATTTTTTATCCAGCACTTGTGTGAAGTTTTAGGATATATTTTCCTTAGTTTTACTGGAGTATTATAAAATAATTTAGAATTCGTTTTACAGCAGTGTTAACCTCATTATGGACAGTATCTTTTCAGCCTGTTTATCAAAGAACGTTATAATTGTTTGGCCCAAGCTTTTATAAATGGGAAGTCTTATCATTTTGGCTGGTTAATACAGAATATAGGAGAGAAACTGTATATTTGGCTAGATATTTTTAATGCCCATTTTTCTCACATTCTGTAAGTGGCTTAAGTTTTGTGTTTCCTAATTAAAAAAAAAAAGTTTTACATACGAGAGTATTTTAAGTGATGTGTTGGTGTATAACAGCCATTTTATGTTCTCTGTATAAATAGCATACCAATTGTTATTAATGGACGTTGCAATGTAATTGCCAATCCTCATGAAGCACATTTATCAGTCTACGCTACCAGTTCTTTTTTCTTATGACACTTTACATTCCCAGGATTGTGATAGCAGTTTTCCTACATCACATACAAGCCTAATACGTCCTAGGATAGTAATGTTAATAATTATCTGCTGTAAAAATAATTACACATAATGCTGGATATAGCGTTATGAGCCTGGAAGTGCTTAGAAGCCAAACAAGCTAGGTGTATCCAGGATTACACTACAAGTAAATCACTGGTAAAAGAAATATGTTCCTTACGGTGAAGTGGTTCTGTTTTGTGTGTAGATCACCAGTGTTTTAATGCATTAAAAAGAAAATGAGAAGATTTTGCTACCTCAACAGTGGCCCCTTGTGCCGAGGTTTAGCACAAGGGCTGATTAGAACAGCAAACCATTGGAGAATTCGCCCCACAGGCAAATTGCAATGTGCTGTGGCCCAGTTTGTTTTCATCCTCATTGTTGTAATAAAGAAAGAGCCCTGAGCTCTGATTAAATTTGGCATATGTGACTTCTCACCCCAGTGTGCCCTTTTATCAAGACGTAGCTGTGGATTAATGGTTATCTGCAATCATTATAGCACACTCCTATTGAATGCTACTGTGTGAGAATAAGGTTTTAAGTAGCCATTTCATAGAGCAATTTACAACCAAGCCTCTTTTATTATAGGGAAAAAAATGTTATTTTCCCCCAATCTTCGAATAGGTTTGGATTGTAAGCTCTACGGGGCAGGGACCTCCAACCTCTTGTGTCAACCACAACCTAGCATTTAAAGTGAAGTATCCTTGTGATATTATACCTGTATTGTGCAATGCACTTTTCCCATGTCTGTAATGTATTTGTATTGCTGAATAGTAAATTTGTTGAATTAAAAAAAAAAAAAAAGAAAATTGCTTAAAACATTAATAATTTGCAATGTACATGATTGTGTTAAAAAAAAAAAAAAAAGAGAAAAAAAACTTCCATGTTAGATATAATAAAGGAAACCGAGAGAAAAATGCATACATAATATATTAAAACTATTATTCACATCTGGGTTTTAAAAATGATTTTATGTAAATCTGGTAATTGTGACAAAATCAATTCTGTCATGTTTGCTTTGACACAGAATTCTAAATCACAGGCTCCACTAGATTATCTTCCTGTTGTTGTTTTTTTTTTTTGAGTATTTTATTTATGACTGGAAGTGTGCAAAGAGCACATATGAAAAAAACATTTTGTTAACTGGAGAGGCAGCGATGGCAGCTTGTGTCTCTTGCTCGCTCTGCCTGTGTGTTTCTGTGGGGCTGCTGCTGGTAGTCTTTAAGCTGTGTGAGAATCCTGGGAGTTGGTGATGTCAGACTGGTTTGGGTCATTTGAAGGTTAGCAGCCTGGGAAGGGTTCATGGAAAGTTCACTCGCATATATTAGGCAATTCAATCTTTCATTTTGTGTGACACAAGTAGTAGGAAGTGAGCTGTTCAAAAGCAGAAGGATCTATTTGCTACAGAAGGGGGGGACCGTACTGCTAGATGGCATAAATTTAGTTATTTTTTTCGACTTTCAGCTCAGTTGCTCACTGGTACAAGCTGCAGCTGAATAGCTGCCACAGAAGGCTACAAGCACCTCCAGGAATTTAGATACATTTTGCCTGAAGCTGACAGCTTGGATTTCTTCATCTC
>WMED01018699.1:0-12626 GCA_019650415.1 Pipa parva | reverse complement strand
TTTTTTATTTATATCATGCACTCCATTGCACTTTACTTTGATTATTCGATTACTTGATTTTTCAGCTGTCATTTATGCTGGAGACTGGAAAGATGAGTAACACAATTTCAATCCTTGTATGTCCTTATGTACATATGTAGAATTGACAAATAAATATCTATCTATCTGTATCTCTCTCTCTCTCTCTCTGTATCTCTCTATCTGTATCTATCTATCTAAAATAAACTAGCAGGGAAAGATTAGCTAATCTGTTACAAAAGCAAACCACATAATGTTTTCGCATAGAGAAAGAGAACTGGTTTGCGGGCCCTAATAAGAACCCCTGCAACCCAGGCTGACTATTTTGGGCCTTAGATAGGCAGGCCCACCCTTATTAAAAAGTGGCGGCTTCTACTGGTTCTATAATAACATATGGTTGTCCCTGTGTTACAATTAGGGTAAATGGGTTCAAGTCAGAATCGAAGGGTACTTTCCAAGGTTTGTTTGGGTATTTTTGTTAGGTTTTTATCTAGACAAAGATACCATTTAATATATTTTAATTAGATGGTTAAATAAAAGCAATCTAGGAGAAATATAAATGTAGTTTTATTGCAGAACAAAGTATTAGTCTAGCTAGGCTGCCATCCCCTGCTCCCCTACAAATTAAACTAGACAACAGTCATCCAACTTTGAGCAATGTTCTTAGGAAATAAGTAATATACTGTATGTTGTGCTATCTTCCTCATATGCCTGTTTCACTTCACTATGATCATGCTTTCTCACATCCCTAATACAGGGAAACCATCCAATGACTCCAAGCAAATGATGGCCTTTCTAAAATTGATCTCAACATCCAAGGATTGTAAAATAGTAATGCTGACAACGGATTTATTTCCCTGCCCTACAATGTCACAAACACAAGTCTCAATCCTAAAAAGTTTTTGCGCTAAAACCGATAGTTGCAGTAAGAAACCACTTTTATCTTTTCTTCATTATACAACCCACCTACTAATGTGGGTGAAACTGTGCCAGATGCTGCTGGTCAAATCTTTTCTCTGTGTATGCATATAAGTATGTATTTTTTAGCATTCATTCAGGTTATCAGACACAATGGACAATCGATAACAAAATCATATGCAAGAAAACAAAACAGTCAAGAAAATGAAAATGTACTAAAATTTAATCATTCATAAAAGCTGTAATTTAATTTGTGACAGTAAAACACAAGAAGCAATATTAGAGTTGTTTTTAGTATATTATATATTTCAGCTTTGAAATCCATAGAAATCACTTATCCTATAAAAGTCCCTAACATCCCTCCCCCAACCCCAAATGCATATGCACAAAACCGCTTTCTTTATTAGAATATAACGGTAAGGTGAAAATAACAAACCCAGAGGTTTTAAATATAAAATTAAGTCACCGTGACTCAAAAAGGTATTAGCCCCATTGAGTTCATTATGGGCGATATAGATTTCTCTCTCTCTATATATATATATATTTATAAAGAAAAAATTAGAAATGACTGGGTATTTAGTGCTTGAAACAGATAGGCAGAGGGTTTGGATGTTAAGTCAAACTGAAAATCACTAAAGTAATTTGAATATCTCTAACACTTGAAATGCATTTATCTTGTGTGTAATCACTCAAGATGTCAAGTCTATCAGTTTGTTTCTTCACATCAGTGATAAACACTTGAGGAAAAGACAAGACAATGATGTCTTGTTTTAGGCAAACTTCATTTTCGGGATCCTTGTGCAAACAGTATTTCAGATTTAAGTTCTTTACAAATAATACATTAAACAAAAGGAACCTCTTCAGTATGTTAATTTATGGTGGGATATTTTATTTGGAATGCTGGCACTTTCCAACTAGGCAACAGTTCTTCATTCCTTTAACCTAAAACAAAGAAATGAAAAAAAAAAAATAGGGTGAGTTGATCGCTTGTATTTCATATGCATTTCACAAAGGCAGAAGTGGTCACTTACCTGAAGCAGCCCCTCACCTCCCCCCTCAATGACGTATAATAATACAGCAAGTAAAAATACAAACTTGCTGTTCAAATATAATACTGATTCAAGGTTTGTCTACATCAGTTGACTGCGAGTTACTTGTCAGCCTTAAAAAACAGAAGTATTTACCATCTTTCCAGTGAAAAATCAATGTAAAGAACAAGATGTACTGGTTTAAATGAAATGCTTTTTAAAAGTTGGCAACGTGGACCTTTTCTTCTCCAAAGAACGCATATCCACAGACCAGTTCATGTATATATCATCAGAACTCTGTTAAATCTATTTCATTCAGGACTGTTAGGCTGGTCTGTCGACGACCACTATTAGACCAAAAGTTACTAAAATCTAAAAGTTTTTTTTTTTTGCCCAAAAATCAGGCAAAAAAATACTTTTCTGTGTGTGCATAATTTCATCAACAGTGAAACATCTGTTTTCTGGAACAATCACCCTAATGATCAAAGCTGCAGAAAATCTTAAGAGATAAAAGAAGGTACACCTGTACTAGCAACAGAAAACTTTGCCCATCATCAATATAGGTTACAGCTCATATTTAGAATGTTACTTTTATAATATAGTTTACTTCATTGTTCATCTACTGTATATATACTTTCAAAGCAAGATACGAAAACCAAAAGGCAAAATATTGACTTTGCATCTAATTTCATCACCACTCCTATCCACAGGCATGGACAATTTGAAATAAATTAGATATGTAGTGCATGCAAGATGATTTGATTTTCTTGCAGTAGAAGCATTCTGCAAAATACTTAATCAAAAATATCAACCGACTAAAAAAATGTATTTATTGAGTATATTTATAAAGTGCCAATAATATTCCACAGAACTAATGAGAGATACAATAGCAGACAGACTACAGCCAATGTAGGATTAGTAAAAGGTGTGCAAACTTCTGTATATGCTTTATTTTATCTTTCAGTGTTTTCCAGTTGTGTTAAATACTTCATGTTAAAGATGATCACCCCAACCCTAAGAGTGCCAAAACATGTGCATGTCTAGTGTAGGAAATAATTATTTGATCCCTTGCTGATTTTGTAAGTTTGCCCACTGACAAAGACATGAACAGTTTATAATTTTAAGGGTAGGTTAATTTTAACATTGAGAGACAGAATATCCAAAATAAAATCCAGAAAAACACATTGTATAAATTATAGAAATTTATTTGCATTTTGCAGTGAGAAATAAGTATTTGATCCCCTACAGACCATTAAGAGTTCTGGCTCCTACAGAGCAGTTAGTCGCTCCTAATCAACTCATTACCTGCATTAAGGACAGTCACCTTTACAAAAACTCCTCTACACAGACTGAATTAATCAGACAGACTCTAACCTCTACAACATGGGCAAGACCAAAGAGCTTTCTAAAGATGTCAGGGACAAGATCATAGACCTGCACAAAGCTGAAATGGGCTACAAAACTATAAGTAAGACGCTGGGTGATAGGGAGACAACTGTTGGTGCAATAGTAAGAAAATGGAAGAAATACAAAATGACTGACTGTCAGTCAACATCGATCTGAGGCACCATGCAAAATCTCATCTTGTGGGGAATCTTTCATCCTGAGGAAGGTGAGAGATCAGCCTAAAACTACACGGGGGGAACTTAATGCTCTCAAGGCAGCTGGGACCACAGTCACCAAGAAAACCATCGGTAACACATTACACTGTAATGGTTTAAAATCCTGCAGTGCCCTCAAGGTCCCCCTGCTCAAGAAGGCACATGTGCAAACCAGTCATTAGTGGATGATTCTGTGAGTGATTGGGAGAAAGTTCTGTGATCAGATAAGACAAAAATTGACCTCTTTGGCATTAACTCAACTTGCCATGTTTGGAGGAAGAAAAATGCTGCCTATGACCCAAAGAACACAGTCCCCACTGTCAAGCATGGAGGTAGAAACATTCTCTTTTTGGGATTTTTCTCTGCTAAGGGCACAGGACTATTTCACATCATCAATTGGAGAATGGATGGACCCATGTACCGTAAAATCCTAATTGACAACCTCCTTTCCTCCGCCAGGACATTAAAAATGGGTCGTGACTGGGTATATCAGCAAGACAATGACCCAAAACATACAGCCAAGGCAACAAAGGAATGGCTCAAAAAGAATCACATTAAGGTCCCATGGAGTGTCCCAGCCAGTCTCCCAACATTAATCCCATAGAAAACTTATAGAGGGAGTTGAACCTCCATGTTGGCAAGTGACAGCCTCAAAATCTTAATGATTTAGAGATGATCTGCAAAGAGGAGTGGACCAAAAGTCCTCCCGACTCATGCACAAACTTCATCATCAACTACAAAAAAACATCTGACTGTTGTGCTTGCCAACAAGGGTTTGGCCACCAAGTATTAAATCTTGTTTGCCAGAGGGATCAAATACTCATTTCTCACCGCAAAATGCAAATAAATGTATATAATTTATACAATGTGTTTTTCTGGATTTTATTTTGGATATATTTCTATCTCTCAATGTTAAAATTAAGCTACCCTTAAAATTATAAAATTGTTCATGTCCGTCAGTGTGCAAACTTACAAAATCAGCAAGGGATCAAATATTTATTTCCTCCACTGTAAACAACATGTGTATTTGAAAGCAATACTTAAAGTGCACCTGTCACCTCAAAACACTAACACTAATTTAGGTTCTACTAATGAAATAAATGTTTTGTAAATATATATTTAAAAAAATGTACCTTTAAACAGCATTTGTTGGGTTGGGTGATGATGATTGACATAGCTCCTCCAATCAGATCCCTGCTAGATCGTGATTTAAGAGATCCGATTGGAGGAGCTATAATGTCAATTATTATTTAACCTCGCCCACCCGACACTGAAAAAAAAAAAAAAAAGGCAGGCTGACAGGGAAGATGATAATAATTTAAAATGCTGTTTAAAGGTACATTTTTTAAAAACACATATATACTTTAAAAATCGCTCTTTAAAGCTAAAATATCTTCACAATTTTTGGAAGCATATATTACTTCTATATACTGTATATTACTTACTTCTAAGTAAACACTGAAAGTACTGTAAAATGCTCTCCAGCTTAGTAAGTCAATTTATTCTGAAAATAGGAATGAGTTTCCTTATATACCTGGTAAGGATATGATACTGTATCTGAGCTTTGTGAAAGTAAATATTACTATAAGCCTTATCAAGTATTAGAGACTTACAGGCAAACAATTTCTGTGAAAAAGCAGGAAATGTTGGAATTGGGAGTAATCATACTAAGGGCAAAATTCACTAAACTCAATAATGATTTTTTCACCCAATTCTCAGGCAAAAAAAATAGTTTTTGAATATAGTTAATTACATTTCACCATAAGATGGAAGCCTCAGTTTCTAAAATGGATTCAAAGAATTGAATGAGCTGTCCAAATTTTAGGGTAGATGACAAATATTAAATGATGGGCTCTGCCTGGTACATTATGACTCCCGGTTTTACAAAATAATATTGACAAGTGCTCCTAATGGATAACCCCAAGGAGCATTATTTAAACCCCATATTAATACGGCTGATGCCATACAGGTTTTGACCCTTCTCCTGTGTAGGAAATACATTTTTTTGAACATATTTGTTTGGCCTGAACTTTGCAGCTATAGCCAAAAATTAGAGGGGTGCTATTTTTTTTTTTGCATTTTTTTTGTAAATAATCAAGAAAGGCTAAAAACATTACCTGGTTCAGAGCTGCTGCATGAAGAGATTCTAAAGCAGCAGGCAAGATGGTTTCTTTTTAGGTTTCTTCTTTTCCTCTGGTGTTTTCCTATTTATCTGCCTGACCAAATCATAAAAGATCTAGAAACAACACGAAACAGCAATATTAGATTTTGAAGCAAAGCAAACTCAACACAAAAAAAGACAACTTGATAAATGAAGTCTGAAAAGATTTAAAGGGGCATGAAAGTATCTTAATCATTAATTCAAATCAAACAAAAACATTATTTTTATTTTAACACAAACTGTGATACTTTTCTAATGCCTCATTAGGCTATCAACTGAAAATGGACCTGCCAGCCCCATTCTAATTCCCTATTAGCAAGGTTACCATGTTATCTAACCACTACAGAGAGATCATCTAAAAATGGACAATTAATAGACAAGCTGTCATTTAAATGTCAGTATCTTCATAAGAACAGTGTAGGAACGGAGTCTGCAAAATACTTACTTGCAGGCTTCTCCTATTATATTTATAAGATTGTATATTGGGAAATGTGTGTGAGGGAGACTGCAAGCTTTTAACCAATTGATACAGGGCAACTAACTTGACTGGTAACCTGTTTTTAACTCGAAGAATTATCCTAGGGCTAACCTTGCTGCAGGTGATGGAAATAGCTTTGTAAAAGGAAAGGAATACTCAATATAGTATAGAACAATGGATTTTCTGAAAGCATCCAAGCTTTAAAGCATTAAAATAACTCTCAGCAGCTATCTGAAACCACTTACATTAAACAAAAGATTAAATGTTTAGAATGATTTAAGCAGTGTCCTTTATGGGCCAGACATTTTTTTGTCAGCACAAGGTAATGAACTATATGCAGAAACATTACTGCATGATTTAAATACACGGAAGCATTTTTGGATGACAGCAGTGATGTAATCCTGATCCTTCCAAATTCAATCTGAGAACAATGCATTTCCAAATATTTCTCAAAGATGCATATGAAAAGCCAGGTTATTTATTTTAAAAACCAAGTAAAATAAGATTGGTTGCTATGACAAACTCTAATGAAGACCAAGCTGTGGACTTCCAGGTGAGTTCTACCCTGTAAAGTGATGGTATTCATAGCAGAAATCTGGTATACTCCAATTTTGGGAACCTATTAAAATTCTTTTTTTATGGAGCTATTTGTGCCATTATCTCCACTATTGGTATTAGAAGAGAATTCAAATGGGAACAGTAGCATACAGAATACCATGGTAGCTGTAAAAATCTTGAAAGGAATCAAAACGGATGCAGTCAGCCATTCACCATGGCTTTAAATGCATAAAGCTCTGAATTTACCTCGTTTACATTGATCTTAGACTTGGCTGAAGATTCTAAAAAGGCACAGTTATTCCACTGTCTAGCTAGGTTTTGTCCTTGCTCTTTGCCAACCACCCGTTCATCTTCCAAATCACATTTATTGCCCACAAGAATCATTGGAACCTAGAAGATTAAATAAAAAATGTAGAAGATTAAATCAAAATGGAAATATTCTAAGTGCTGCATGTGGTCCATATGTCTATCTCACAAACAATACATTTTGCATGTATGACATCAAGCTAAAGCATACAATTAAAATAACTCCAAGCTACAGTAACCTTTGTATGTTAAGCTGACATAGGCCTGAAAGTTTCTACCAGCTTTCAGTTTAATACTTTCTTCACAGCGTCTCCATGTCAGACGGAAAATTAAGCAGAATGCTAGACCATACGTATACGTACAGTTAAAGACAAGTAAAAGGCTTATAATATAAAATTCAAAATTATATTTTGTTATTATATATGGGATTATGGTACATTTATTCTAAATAAAACAAATTCTCATCGACTCTGAACAGGTATTTTGGAAGGAAAAAGTAATGTATGAGTTATAAAGCCTTACAACTACCAGGAAGAATAAAGAATTACTCAACTTCACATTGAACTTTCTGTGTCTTGACCCCTCAACCTGCAATGTTCTGTTTATTAAGGTTTATTAAGGTCAATGACAAAAGCACACCAACATTATGAATTGGTAACTTCATTACAAGCAACAGCAAACCATGTCAGTGTGTAGCACCGTAGATGTTTATTAGCACTTAATCATCTACCTTATGTTCTAATGTAACCTTGGTTGCTACTGCCCTTATTTCAATAAAGAAAAAATGGGCTAATTTAGCACATCATAGTGCCAGGGACTGGTAATTGTCTGTGTGATGTGATTTCTGCTGGGACCGTTAGAGCCAGGCTGGATTTCTAGACACAGAGATAGGAACTCTTGAGAAACTGAGCAGGTTAGACACAGTCATCTTTTGTTTTCTTGCCAACCCTGAAACCCTGGTTTCTGAAAGTCTCTCTCTTTCCTACCCTGCTTTTATGGTATTTAGATTTATGTTGATGCTATATTCACTAAAAAGAGTAACAGGGAAAAGTTTCCATTTATTTAAGGTAAATATCATGCATTTCATATTTATTTTGTATTAACTTACAAATGAAGTGAAACAAAGTGCTTTTATTAAGGACACATAACACCAGAAAAAGAAAATGGCAGCTATTCTTGTGCAGTAACTGTAAATCTTTCCTTAAAAGTCTAATTTGTGATAGTTGTGTGGCTTCTCTCTCTTTATTTCTGCAGACTGCAACCATTTTAATAAATCTGACTTTTTGGGGCACTTTATGAATATATACAGTGATACCTTGGTTCTCGAACATAATTCGTTCTGGAAGTGCGGTTGAGAAACAAATTTGGTCGAGAACCAAAACAGATTGACTTGTATTGCAGATTGACTTGTATTGATGCTGAAAATGCCATTCGGCTGTTCGAGTTCCAAAATTTGTTCGGATTCCAAGACAAAATTTTCTCGAATTTCCTGGTCGAATACCGATTTGGTTGAAAGTCAAGGCGTTCGAGAACCAAGGTATCACTGTATTACCAAATATTCAGTAGAAAACAATGAGATTATGCAAGTGTTTGTGTACTTGAATAAAAAAAAAAAATGCAACTAGCAGAGAAAGCGACCAGTCAATATGACTCAGGAATTTGACTTTAAGGGCAAAGAGAAACTAGCCATTTACTGCTTATGGTTCAAATGGGGAAAAAAAACTGTAAAAACCAAGGTCGAAGGCTTTTTGTTACAGTAAAAAAAAAAACACCTAGAAAATTCTAACACTGTTTGTCACAGTTGACTATTAAAATCAATGGGGGCTGTTTTGCCACTGGCCTTATAGGGAACATTGTTAAAAATAGTGGATAGGAATAACTGCCACGAGAGTCTCTTTTTCTGGTGTTGCTGAGCACACTTTTTGCTCTATCCCACAGGAAATCAGTGCAGGAGATGAACAGCAGAGATGTGATGAGATGCTTAAGTGCTTAATTCCCCAGAACTTCCCATAACAGAACTCATCAATGTACTTTTACTCACCCACCACTTCCATTATACCTCCATCCTTTGGCGGTATACTCAGAAAAGCAAAGTGGGCAGCTTGGCACCATTATGAAATGCCAGTTACTGCTTCACTGTGCTATTACAAAGATTAATTGATTTTCAAATAATTATAAAGCACCTGGTTAATACACAGTCCTAATATATTGTTTATTAATGTAACAACTGTCCTGTTCATGAATAATATGAGAAGTGTTAGCGGTGTGGTAAAAGACAGGTTGCACTCAGCAGAAGCAAATGATAAGCCCTCCCTCTGATTCTGCAGGAAAATGTCTGCATCCTAACTGAAGGTGCTTGGTGTTTATTTTCACTAGAGGGCTCCGGAATACAAAGGATCTGTGAAGGAGATCCTGCTCATTGCTTTTACAAGATAGGAAAATGTACAAGACATCCATCTTGCTATTTTAGACATTTTCTCATACACTGATTCAATGAAATCTAATAGTTTATTTGTATAACTTCCCAATATAGTGCAATGGTTATTTCAATTCTTCAGCGAGGTTAAATTTAGGGGAAGCTTATTGGCCATTGCTGCTGTCATGTAAGAGGGAGGAACTCTACAGAAAAAAATCAATCTCATGGAAAGGAAGTGAAAACTTCTTAAGGAATATTGCATAAATTACCTTCCTTATTTATGTAAATAATTCAGTCTAATCAAAACTTTTATACAGGTAGCAAAACTAGCATAATGGATGGTAGCTTCACTAGAAATACTGTAGTTAAAAAATATTCACTTACATCTTCTGTGTCTTTAACTCGCAATATCTGTTCCCTCAGGTCCTGTAAGTCATTAAATGTGGATTGTGCTGTAATGGAGTATACTAGTGCAAATCCCTGACCGTTCTTCATGTATAAATCTCTCATTGCTGTGAATTGTTCCTGTAATAAACAAAAGGGAGAACAGTCAGATTTAAGGTGACTAACTCAGAAATAGCATCACATTCATAAACCTATAATTAATAGATAAATGAAGCAGTGCTGGGAAAAAGATTACAACCAACTGACTAAAAATAAAGAAAATAACTGTCCAATTGATTACTGCAAACACCAAAGATGGGTATTTCTTAAAGGGACACTAAAGCCTGTAAGAAAATTATATGCAATATTTAGAAACTATTTTGATTTTGTTTGTAGCTTTATCTGTCCAGTATTGCAGAATAATCACAGATGACAGCTGTGATACCTTCTAATGGATCACCATATTTAAAAGAGAATATACTTATGTGTGCGCACACACTCACCTGTCTTCATAATCTAAGCACCACTAATCTGTAGAAGAACCCATGAAGTCTTTTAGGTTCATATTTCCTTTTTAAGATGTTGCTCTAATAAAAGGCATCACAACTATCCTAACACATCAATTCATTACAAATGTAACAAATATATAAATTAAGCATATTAAAAGAGCTGAATGACTCTTTAAGAAACTAAAAGTAATTATCTGCTGAAGCTTTTCAAGAATGTACAGAAGATCTAAATAAACCTCAAGCAGTTGGCAGCACGGGCGGTAGCAGGTTATAGCTTAAAACAAACAAGTCTGTAAATAAGGCTTCCAAACGAAAAATGAAGCTTTAAATGATAAGGTGCTAGGAACGCACCAACTTATCCAAAAGTAAATTCTAGACAGACCAGTTTTTTAAAAGAAATGACAATTTATGCAAAAGCTTTTTAAAACAATGTATTAACACACATTTAAACTGCTGTACAATTTGAATGCAGACATGCTTACCGTTCCAGCGGTGTCAAGAATTTCAAGCATACATTGTTGTCCTTCTACTTCGACTTGCTGTAAATAAAAACTTAAAGTCAATTTCTAGATAAGCTGCCATATTTACAATGCCTCTACCAACTACCCACCCCCACCCCCACCAAATAATTCCAAATGTATTAGTAGGGTAGTGTTCAAATGGTCTGGAGAGCACAAGCAGCTTTCCATTCTTCTTGTATACATAACATATACAGTACCAATAGTGAACATTTTCTCCATCTTCTACAGTTAGAAAAGATATAAAACCTGTATGTGAGCAGACAAATTAAGACAAAACAGCAGAGTGCTCACAACTTTATTTATTTCAGTAGCAGCATGATCTCACTTTGAAACATTGTGTGAAGAGTGTCATAATTATACATTCATTTACTTGGTATGTGACATCTTTGAGCAAATTAAGTAGGCTGCAGCAAGGACATTTTTATTTATTTTTTTTTTAGAGAGGTGTGGACACTTTAGTTCTTTTGTTGGTTTGGGAGTTCAAGTCTGTATGCACAGTTTAAGAATATAGCTTTTAATTTAAATATGCTTAGGGGGAAATGTATCAAGTGGCGTTAACGTAAAAAATAGATGCAAATTACTTTGCGTCCATTTATTAGCAATTTATCATTCAGTTTGCGTCCATTTTGCACCAGCTGCGCCTGTTTTTTAAGTTTTGCGAAAATCAGTTAAGACCAGGCGCACTTGATTTATGAAGGTTAGAACGATTTTAAGACCTGTTATATAAGAAGTAAAATTAACGCCTGCCTGAACCCTGGTGTTAGAGAATCAGGCACACACATTTGTGTAAAAAATGTTAGCAATTCCCATTTGTTTCCAAATATTAGCAAAATGTTAGCAATTCCCGTTCCCCAAAATGTTAGCAATTACTATTTGCGCATGGAAATTGCTAACAATTTACTAATATTTGTACATAAACGGGAAATAACAGTTTTTACACAAACCAATAAATAGTGTAACAATGTAACAAAAAAAAAAACGCAAATTGCTAACATTTTTACGCAAAAATTGAAGTTATCATTAGGTGCACTTTTAATGGTAAATAGCTGTTATTTTTTAGCACCTATTTTTACCACTGCGATAACAACACTTGATACATTCCCCCCATTAGAGCTTACATACAACGAAGGTATTTTTCTCTTTAGCTATGATGATCTAAGGGAAAAGCGCAAATGAAAAAACAGGGCACTATAGTGCCTTATCAATAGTACATGTGACTATAGAAAAAGTGTAGAAAACTCCACCACAGGAAATATAACACAAATTTTTTTGTGCTGGTGCAATAAATCAATATGCAGTAGAAAAAGCCCTTCGTGATAATCACTCGTGAAACTTCACTCTAGCAGTGAGAGAATTCACCGGAAATACATAAAATCATATGCATAAATCAATAATGTAAATCTGCAAACTCCCAGCAGTGAGATTAACGAGATGGGCGAAACCAATTAAAAAAATGAAGTAGTGCTTCACAATAACTCCAATGGATGACAATTCTCATAAAAAAACATGAAGAATATAAACCAGCATATCATAAAAATGTAGCAAAATTCTCAACGTGTTTCTCTGCTATTAGTTGGCAGCTTCCTGAGGTGGAGTTTTGTAAACTTTTTCTATAGTCACATGTACTATTGATAAGGCACTATCGTGCCCTGTTTTTTCGTTTGCGCTTTTCATTTACAGTGCCTACAAGTAGTATTCAACCCCCTGCAGATTTAGCAGGTTTGATAA
>WMED01018698.1:0-12627 GCA_019650415.1 Pipa parva | reverse complement strand
ATTTACGATTTACACAACGTGCCAACTTTTCTGATTTTGGGGTTTGTATACAGTTAGTGGATTATGATGAGGATGTTGTCACTGCACTTCACTGGGGGAATTCACATCATTCTGCATGACTTTGCATCCTACTTCCATTTGACTAACTTCGCCACACTATGCATGCTATTGCGTCTGCAGCAGTCCTCTTGTTTGACAAATTTATCCACAGCTTCATCAATAATGGAGAATAAATGAATTTGTGAGTATTTTGGTGATGCGACTCAAATTGTAGCGAGGTGAACTTATCATTTAGTTAATAAGACCCTTAGAATTTGTCCTAAATATATTGACATCAAAAATAATACATTTACAAAATAGAGCTTATCTTGTTTTTGTTGTAAAGTAATTTATAGTATGTTGCTTTTACCTGGAGAAGTGCATGGCTTGATTGCCTGCAAAGTGAAAATAGAAGTCTGTGGTGTGCTTCATCTCATTGGTATGCCCTGTGGTTTCAATCCAATGTCCTAATGGATTGCAATAAACTCCATCTACTATGTTACTATCATTGTAAACACAACAGCGGTCATGGTGTGGTCCATTACCTGGAAAAGACATGATTTAGAATGCATATAACCATGCAAATTAATGTCTTATTTTTTTTTTAAGAAGGATGATAACCCTGATCATGTTCTATTTTCATCCATCATCCAAGAACAAATGAATGAAAAAAATCCAAATTTTATGCACTTACCAATTTAGCAATAAAATAAAGATTGTCACTAAACTGATGGGGAGATGCGGAGAGATTTAATTTCAGTCCCACTATAATGGCAAAAGGATTGTAGCCCTGGCTTTGAATGTTTTAGAAATTCAGCAATCCACAGACTGCAGCTTGACCTCCCAGTGGTAATTTAGAAAAACTTTACATTTATAATTATGTCACAGTGGTAGACGCATTTATATCATGTGTTAATTGACATTTGGAACTAATGGAATGCTTATGTGTCTATGCTTGTGGCTCCCTTCAGACTTGATTGACAAAAGAAAAAAAAAAGAATAAAGGTTGTTTAATCAATTAAATTTTTATTTCTATATTTAATTTTTCTTCTGTTTGTTGTATTCTGTTGTTGTAACTTGTAAAATTGAAAGTTTCTAAGCTGTTTATGTTTTGTGGCTCCAGACTATTTTTCTTTAGTGGAAGAGGGGGAAAAATGGCTCTTTGGTTAGTAAAAGTTGCCGACCCCTAATCTGTATATTACCCAGTTACCCTTTGTTGAGGTTTCATGTGTTTCTTCATGGGTATTTATTACAAATGTAAGACCATACAAAGACCATAATAAACAGCAATACTAAATCTAATAGAAGTGGCTATTCCAGCTACATCAAATTAAATATACCACAATATCTTTATGCAGTGATCCATCTACTGTGAAATAGTCACAAATAACATGACACTAAATCCTCTGCCCAGACATAAATGCCAGGGAATCACAGCGTTTATAAATTCTTCCATAGCCCAACTGGTTTGCTCTGTGTATTCTGTTCTCCGTATTTTCCTTTCTTGCTGTGTAAAAACGAATGATTCCAGGGCCCTGGTGTGCAATTGGCATTGCCGCTTCCCATGCCCAACTCTAGACAAAAAATATACACAAGGGGGTTATTATCTAAAATTTGAATTTGACTATCGAATTCTCAAACAGTAGATTCCCATAGCAAATCCGTGACTGTGACAATTTTCCCATTGTAAAGTTGCAACTGCGACAATTTTTAAAGTTGCGACTGAGAAAATATTTCCATAGTAAAGGTGCGACTGCAACAATATTATCATTATAAAGATGCAACTGCGACAGTAGCAGTCTATTGAGACTGTCTTTAGCTGGTGAATTCACACCTTTATATGACAATTCAGATTTTAGAGAATAACCCCCTTAGTGTGATACAGGGGGATATTCAGTAAAGTCCGAATTGTTGTGTATAGCTGCGAATTTGCCAGATTAAGACAGTCGCAATAGGCTGCTACTGTTGCAGTCGCGTCTTTATAATGAGAATATTGTCGCAGTCGCAACTTTATTATGGAAAATTGTCGTGGCTTTATTATGGGGAAGTTGTAGCAGATTTTCTATGGGAATCCGCTGTTTGTAAATTCGACAGTCTAATTCGCACCTTAGTGAATAACCCCCTGAGTTCAAAAATTGCAGAGGCCAGTCACAGTCATAACTGATGTGACCCTGATAGTTACGCCACTGTCAATGTAGATAAATATGTGATGTCAAAATGTACTTTATGTCTTTCGTGTACAACAGTGCCAAATAATGTAGAAAATAACTTTATAGCTGATTTTGTTTTTAATTTAAATCTGTTGTATTTAGTTAGATAATTTTATGGATTAATTTCCTGCAAAATTCAAAATGTGACTTAATATTTAACATCGCTGCCTTGCAGCACTGGTGAACATTTTAATGTTCTTTTACTGTGTTCTAAAAAGAACCCTTCTCTTCATCTGAGTAGCTTTGTTTCCCCTCTGGGTACCCTAGTTTTCTTCCAAAGTTCAACAACTTGCCAGGAGGTTAATTGACTTCTCCCTGAAATTACTATTAGTCTTTGTCCTTACAGTATGTGTCTCTTGATAGAATGTAATTCCACTGGTTCATGGCTTAAAGTAAATGATTAAATTTTGACTTTACAGTGCTCTTTATTATACAGAATACAGTATGCAGTATATAAATAATACTCAAGTAAGAATAATAATAAGCATGTAGTCTTTATATACTCATGCTTATTATTATCCTTGAAGAACATAATTTGTCTTCCTCTTAAATGCTCTGTGTCCAGTTTGCAAATCTTAGGGCTGGTTCACACATGGGGGGAATTCACTATAGTGCGAAGTGAGGTCCGGATCCTTCGCCTCACTTCGTACATGCTGTTATGCTCTAGCTGATGTCCTGCACGCGGACATCAGTGAGCGCTTGAAAGGGATCCCAATCTCGGTGAGGCGACTCGAGTGGTGTCGCCGAGAATGGAATCCCTTTAAAGCGTTCGCTGATGTCTGCATGCAGGACATCAGCGAGCACATAACAATCTGTGCGAAGTGAGGCAAAGGATCCGGACCTCACTTCGCACTATAGTGAATTCCCCCCATGGAGTATATACGCTGTGTATTGTAGAAACGTGCATCTAAAAAATACGGTGCATATTTATATGCACCATATTTTCTAGATGCGCATTTCTATAGGACTTACCCGACTCCAGTGTGAACGCTCTCTTGGCGTTCGTAGCTCCTCCTATCTGGCTGCATTTTGTGGGCAGCTTATATATGCCAGTAAATATTAGATGGTCAGTGTTCCCCATGCAGCGTTTGCGCATCATACGCTAGTGTGGCTGGAACAAGATAAGTCCATAGATTTACACTGTGTGGCCTTTGCTGTTTTTATGCATGGCATATATACGCCGCGCATAAAAACGCCACTGTGAACCTAGCTTTAATGTTTTAGCCAATGCTGTATTTGAAATAGTATTGTAAATTGTATTGGTCTCATTTCAGTAAAGTTTCATCATTTTGTCATTTATGTTGACTTCTGTGTAACTTTACGCAATGTTGTTGCCAAGGTGAGTTTGAAGCTGGACTGAGGTCCCTGATATATTCATTGTTGAAGTAAACATGAACAGCAGTAGGAAGCTCAGGCTGAAAGTGGATGTGAAGACTTTGGCATAAATGATTATTAACTATGGAGGTGGTCCTGTGGCTTAGCCACAGTTAAAAAAGTTTTCCCATTGAAAAGTGATATTGATCTGAAATGGAAATGAACACCATTGAAAAACACTGTAAATTGTACTGCTTTCAACTGACTTGATATTTATTGACAGCTAATTTTTTTTAATGCAATACAAATCAGCAGACTTGAAGAGTCCAGCAAATAGAACAGCAAACCACGGGAAACTAATCTTAAAGGTCGATATGGACTTTTTGATTTTTTTTTTATAAATATCCCCCTAATTAGTTTTTCTATATCCCTTCTCTATTATATTGCCATTTATTTTTGCAAGTGTAGTATTTTCATTCCTTGGAAAATGTCCAGTGGATTCCCGTGATTACCCCTGCACTCACTGCTGATTTGAATGTTGTGACTAATGATGCACTGTAATGTGCCTCACCTGAATAAATGAAGCCAGTTATTGGATTTTGGCACATGTAAAACTAATCATTGTAGTAGACTGGGACAGAATGTCACTGATTTTGTGTAAAACAGTATATTGTGAAGTGGTTGTCAAATGTATTATGTGATATTATTTGTTTTTCTGTATAACAATGTGTGCAGCATATAGTACAGAGAAAGCAGCAGCCATTTCTGGAAGAGTTAATCCATAAATCTCACCTGTGTCTCAGGTGAGTGTGAGTTACTAGTTAAGGGGATTTATAGAGAATATGCCTCTTAGTAAAAGTTGTTCGCTCTTTCCCAGCTTGCTGGAGGGGAGGTTCCACCCAGTGAGAGAGATTGCTGTATGTTAAAGGGTACCTGGGGGTAGAAGACCTCTAGGTGTGCCCTAGGGCAAGGTTGTCCTGCAGAGCTATTGCTATAGCTGTGATTCTGAGAGAGATTGAAGACATTCTTGGAGTAGTCAGCCCTAGGTGGATGTTACAGGAAGGAGTCCTGAGGAAGAAGACTGTCCCTAGCTTAGAGGTAAGCATAGGGTTAGTTCCTGTTATAGGGCGCAGTAGGGCATGCCAGTGTAGATGCTAGGAGAACGACAGCCCAAAGTCACAACAGGAGTAAGTGAAGGGATATTTCCCAGTGAGTGAGGTGGACATCCTGCTCTCAGTGAGGGTTCTGAGGTAAGGACTAAGGCTTCCCTATTTCCTGTGGTCCTATGCTGTGCTGCTGTGTTATGTATAGAGAGACAAATGTTCGCCTGTGAAATAAGATGACGTAGTTTTGCAACTTGCTTTTATTTTTAAAAAATGATGCACAGCTATTCGCTAGTGTGACCCTGGACTAAACTGGGGTTGTTGCTAGTGTTGAGCGATGACACCAATAATTGTTATCGTATCAATAATCGATTTTTGAAATAATCGAGTCAATTATCGGCATCTGATAATGATTATCGTAATGATAATCTGTGTGTGTGCCGGCCATCCAGTCAATCAGTATCTCTCTCTCTCCGATCACTCACCTGCAGTCAGTCAGCCTCTCTCTGTCCGATCACTCACCTGCAGTCAGACAGCCTCTCTCTCCGATCACTCACCTGCAGTCAGACAGCCTCTCTCTCTCTCTCCGATCACTCACCTGCAGTCAGACAGCCTCTCTCTCACTCCAATCACTCACCCACAGTCAGACAGCCTCTCTCTCACTCCGATCAGTCACCCACAGTCAGACAGCCTCTCTCTCACTCCGATCACTCACCTGCAGTCAGACAGTCTCTCTCTCACTCCGATCACTCACCTGCAGTCAGACAGTCTCTCACTCACCTGCAGTCAGACAGTCTCTCACTCACCTGCAGTCAGACAGTCTCTCTCTCTCCGGTCACTCACCCGCAGTCAGACAGTCTCTCTCTCTCTCTCCACAGCGATCCAGTCACACACCCGGTAAACACACTTACCGATTACGATTATCTTCTCGATTCAAGCATGCAATTATCGAATCGTCTACTACAAACGATTGTTGGGAAAATCGTGCCGATTTCATCGTTTAACTGATTGTATCGCTCAACACTAGTTGTTACCCTTCTGGAGTCGCTGATAATGATGCTATTGTATGTAAAAGTACTTTTTCCTGGCAACTAGAAAATGAGTTAATCTGAGACCTACATTTTCATTCATAATTACTCTTTATTACTTATTTTTAGGCTGTATTATTGCTCTTTCAGTCTGTACTGAGTTCAGCATCTGGATGCAGCATTAATAAACTAATAATATAATAAACTAACAATAATATATTAAATGTAAACAAGAGAAGGTTCTGAAATGAATTCTAATGTGAACAGCCCCTTTTACAGTCTTAATACTGAATTTTCTTCTGTTTATTAGCCCAGTCAAGTTGTTATTTGCTAATATATCAAAATAAACAATGAATTAATACTAGGTTGGAAGAAATAATAATACATTTGAAGAAAGGAATATACAAAATCTAAATTCAAACACAAAGGTCCTATCTGCAATGAATGACATCAATTATGCAGTGATGCTAAAAGTACATTTGTTGATAATTGTATCTCGAGAGCTTAATAGCTTTAATTTCATCACATTAATTATTTCCTGCATGGGTTCAGAAAGCTCAAGCTTCTATTTTGGCACACATCATTCTCTGTAGATGGCTGGATCACCACTAAATTTCTCAGTAGTAAAGGAAATAGCCTTCCCTACATCATAATGTCTTTCATGTAGCTCCAGAGAGTGAAAACAGACTGCCGCCTGGTCTGGCCATAAACATGCGGTAGTTGGACCCTTTCGCTAACAAATGACTAGGTTAGTCCTAAAAGGATGAGAAATTTAGCAGCTCTGTCTATAACTTATTTTCCGAAACTTGTAAAGCTGAGCATGCTTATTGAAACATAGCAAAATCTTTATGAATCAACCACATTTTTACAAAGATGATTTTACATCTATTGACACCTTATGATGGCTGTGAAATAATGTATATGTATAATATGTTGTAATCATCATACTACTCAGTAATGAAAGGGTTAATCAGTAAGCATATGGTGCTGTCTCTCCCTCTCTCTCCCTTCTCTCTCTTATACACACACACACACACACACACACACTTAAAAAGCGGATAAAGTCTCAGGCTGGTCTTATTGTTTGGCTGCCCTGGTCCTTCATTTCATATTGAAACAATGAACTTAGGAACTGCAGTTACCAGAAATTTAGACCACCCCACCTCCATCCTTTGCCTGATGTAGCTTCATCTGTGCATGTGTGAGCCACATTGATAGGGTCAGTGTGAAGAACACTTGGGCTTTGCCCACAGCATTGCAATGAATAGCCCTAAGCCTCTACAACGCCAACACAACCTCTTTCATTATGACACAAGTGACTCAAGCAACACAATGGAAGCCCCAGAGCAGGCAGAGTGAGCTGATTTAGTTAACAGGAAAAAAAAAACACTGCTGCTCAGCTGTTTCCTCTAGGGAAGAACCCCCATTTAACGTGGAATCAGGGCCGGCTCCAGGTTTTTATGGGCCCTTGGGCGACAGAGCCTCAGTGGGCCCCCTTGTGGAGCAAATCATGTGACGACAGTAAAACAGCAGGTACCACAGAGACCCAAATATTTTATCTAGAAAAAAATATGTAAACTTAGAAAAACACTAGTGCAAAATAGAGAAAGTGCAAGATATCAGGGAAACTTTTGAAAAATTTGCTTCTGTGTAAGCTGTAAACTTCAAAACAATCTTAACCCTTTAACTGCCAACTGATTTTTTTCCGTGCACCCCGTATTGCCAAGCTGTTTTTAAGCATTTTGCGCAGATTTTTCAGGGAAAGCAACATAATTTCCAGGAAAATTATATATTGTTTTTTTCAGCACACTTTGGGCTTTAACATGCAATGTCTCATTTGTCATTTTTTTTGCTTCCTTATTATTGTGGGTGAAATATGTAAAAAAAATTAAAAAACTTATATTTTCTCTTAAAACTGTCACTATTTTTAACAGAAAAAGTATGGTTTCTTGGTAAAACTATCCTGTTTTTAAAAGCCCCATTCCTCCTGATTACAACGATACCACACATGTATCAAAAGACACCCTTTCTTGCCCAGGAGATACTCCTGATTGAAATGAGTGCATTACAATATTTTAGCAAAAAAAATCAACCAATTATGCATACCTTGCAGTTTTTCATGAAAAATAAAATTTCACCTTGTGAAAACCCCCCCAAAGTATATAGTTACTAAAAGTACACATATTTATCTATCTAGGCATACCAAGCTTGTGCTCGTGGATGCAGATTTGTGACCGCAAGCTCCCATGAAACTTACTGTTTTATTTCAGTTTACTAAAAAAATTATAAAAATGCAGCTTCAACGCTGAATTTCTTTTAAATACCTGAAGGAAAACCCCACAAACCATGCTAAATCTGAAAGAGCAAGTTCTCCTGAGTGCAATGATATGCTATATAAGTAGGTGCGTGCAAACATACGGTTACCAAACACTCTAAAGTGAAGCAAGTGCGCAAAGGTAATTTCAGCTGAAAATCTGAGTGCTGCAGCCCAAGTGCCCACCGAGCAGTTTTTCAGGATAAACTACCACTTACCTCATGAATACTCCCACAAAGTATATATCCCCTCAAAGTACACACCTTCAGCTATCTAGGTATACCAGGCTTGTTCAGATGGACACAAATTTGTGGATGCAAGGCTCCGTGAAACTCACCGATTTCAGTGTGGAGCAATCAACAGCTGTGCGGAGATATTGCCATCTGTATGGGGCAATCAGCAGCTGTGGTGGGCACTGGGTGGCTGTGTGGTGCAATTGCTGACTCTGCGGGGCAATCTAGAAACCCGCAGAGCAATTGGTTTTGGGGGGCCTACTGTACTTACATTTGCAGAGTTCAGCAGCACGTGCTGGGGCTGCCATTAGTGGCAGCCGACTGGGGAAATGGAGCCGGGAGCGCTAATATCATGTGCTCCCAGTCTCCTATTGGCTTAGGGGTCCGGTGGGACACATAGTTCTGCTGGGGCTGGGGCTGCCAGTAAGCTTCCATTACTGGCAGCTGAATGAAAAATGCAGCCGGAGCTCTCCTATTGGCTCATGTGATCGATGGGGTCACATGAGTCAATGTCATGTGCCTTAGGGCACACCTCTGGACCCCCTCCTAACCAGAGCTTCACTGGCCATTGTGATGGCAGCCATGCATCAGCGCAGTATGCTGCATCTGCATTCTGTGCTGGGGCGGGCAAGTGCGGGGTCCCCCAGAGGCTCTGTAGGCCCGGCACTTGCCCAACTATGCCGTGTGCTGGTGTTACACATGGTGTTATGCGCTCGCTGATGTCCTGCATGCGGACATTAGAGAACGCTTTAAAGGGATTCCAGTCTCAGCGAGACCAAAAGAGTTGCCTCGCCGAGACTGGAATCCCTTTAAAACATTCGCTGATGTCCGTATGCAGGACATCAGCGAGCGCATATCAGTCTGTGCGAAGTGAGCCGAAGGATCCGGAACTCACTTCGCACAATGGTGAATTACCCCCTTGGTCTTTGACACAAATATATTTACTTCTTCATTCCTTGTCTTCAGCACAAGGTCAGTGACATTACACAAAATGGAAACAGGGCATCCAGCTTCACTAGCAGTATAACCAAAATTCAATTCATGTTTTAGGTTTCCTGTCTTTGTATTAATCTCAAGCCTGGATAACACTTTGCGTTTATTTTCTTGACATTTTAGTTTTTATGAATAATGTTTTAATCTCTATAATTATAATACATTTCTAACAGATACAGTTGCTGTATTATACTTCCAAGGGAAATCCATTACTTAAACACTGATTTCTAGGATAAACGTGCAGGCGACAAGTACACAGTTTAGACATATTTTGGCTATTGTGTACTGTACAAAACATTACCAGAGAGTTAAATGGAAGTTAATCCATAACTAAGACAACTATATAATTTCTCTAATAACAACATACCCTAGACCCATTAACCCCTAAAAACTAAGGATAAAAGTTATATTATGCAGGGCTGCCATTAGAAATCACGTGGCCCCCACAACCTGACAAATGGGATCATCTAAAATGTTTTTATACCCCTATTTACAATGCCCAGTTACAATGCTCAGTGCCTAGTAGAATATCAGATTTATTGGACAGTCCCCATGTGACTGGATGTCTGGGCCCCTCTGGTTTGCAGAGCTGATTGGGACCCCCCAGAGCAATACCAGTGTACCTCCTGTTGGTAGCCCTGAGATTATGCACAGAACTGATAACCCCCAGGAGCCATATTTAACTTTATGACTAAGGTATGGAAACTGTTGTAAGGTACATCAGCTTTTGCACATCTTGAACAAGCTGTGTAACTAAAGTGCCTCTTTTTGGGAATAATGAGGCAGAGCAAGCATTTTTATCAGAGCAGAAATGTTTTTAAACTGAGAGCAGTGCTTGAGAGAAATCATGTCGTGTTAAAATATGTTGTGCCCACCCATATGAATAATATATAATTAAAGAATTGAGAACCATCTCTTTTATTTTGTGTATATATAAGTAGAATTTGGCTCATATTACTACTTTAAATCTTACATTTCTATGCCTCCCTAAGGATGGCGTAGGCACAGCATAATCTTTAAATCTGAATGCAATAATACCAAAGAAACAGTGAAACTAATAACTAAAGTGTGTAATAAAACATCAGTGTATGCATTAGTTTGTAAGTAATCACCCCCCACATAAAAAAAAAAAATAGGACATAGGAACAACCTAAGCATACTTAGAAGCTTCTTTGCTTCACTCATCTTTCTAATTATTTATGTAATACATCACTTAATAGATAAACTCACTACACCCTGAATTGCTAAACTTATTCTTCAAAAAAATCCTTACTTGTCCTGCACCAGTTTTATTCTAGGAATCACTAGAATATGTTTGCTGATGTCAGGTATAATAATTTCATGAGCTTGGGATGCATGGGCAGCAGGATAGCAAGAAGCCACTTCAGTCTTTCAGTACCTATACCATTTAGCATTAGTCATTGTATAGCAATGTCAATGGCAGAGTGAAGCGGGTTCCCCTTCCCAAAAAAACCCAAGGGTCTCCAATACCCCCATCAAGCTCTGGATGGTAGGAGGCATTTGTCCCAGGAAGGTCCATCCCCAACTGGTTAATGTGATAGGAAAGAATGCTCAGATATTGTCTCTTTCAATGACTCTAGTCCAGAAATTCATGATCTATAGTGCAAGGGTTCTTGATCTGTTTTGATTTAAGGGGATGAAGGTCCCCTTCATGGCTTTCTCCTTCCCTGATGATAATACATAATGAAGATGTGAACAGAGCAGTGTCAGATATTTGGAGCATGCTCTGTTCAGACCTGTACCTTAGACACTAACATTTTAATGAAGGAGACATGCCTAAAATCAGGATAAGACTGCTTTGTACTGCTCAGAAATATCATGCATGGGTTAGGATAGAGTGGTCGTGTTAGTCCACAGATGCAAAAAAAATATGAGTATTGTGATATCCGGCAGTACATTTTTATATTGGACTAACAGTTTAGTTGAGCTTTTGAGAAGTCGGTCCTCCCTTTTTCAAGGTCACAACCAAATACTATGTAAAATTGTGCATTTATTTATATTTGTTTTTAAACTGAGTTTCTCTTTACCAAGAAATTCCATCACCAATCCCCCCTCATGACAAGTGTATTTACAACTGCTCCAGTAGTCTTATTTTAGTATAATACCTTCTTGCCTGTAGTATTAGTATTACTTGTGACCTGATAAAGGGAGACAAACCTCGCAAAAGCTTGTCTAACTAAACTTGACTGTTAGTCCAATAAAAAAGGTATCACCAAGTATTGCAATACTCATTTTTTAAATCTGTCTGTGGACTAACACGACCACTCTTTCCTAATATATATATATATATATATATATATTTATTAGTGGAGTTCCTACTTTACTACAGTTTAACTAATTACATCTCAAATGAAACAGAACAAAGATTCCATTCTGTTTGGTTCTAAATGGTTTATTTTAGGTCCCTGTGAGTCATTTATTGGTTTCTTTATATAAGCCTATTCAATGCTGGGCATTTTGTGACCTTTTCAGAATCTGGAACTGATTTAGCATCAATAGGTTTAAAATACCCAAAAGAATACAGTCAAAATAGAATTTATTGTGTGTTCAGTTTGCATCAAGAATAACCTGCACAGGCATTACTTTGTTGTATTGTAATAACAGAATAATTTAAGGAACTATTTCTGCTTTGCCAACACATGGGGATTATTTAAACACTGCAGCCTTTGCATATAAATTAGGTATAAAACTTATTTTTTAGATTGCTGTTAATAAGAAAATAAGAAACAGCCATAGATCATAGCCCCTTTATAATATATTTACAATTCTAGTATAATATTTGTTATACTAGAAAAATGATTCTAAAAGAATAATATTTATACTATTTAAAATATCTATGATATCTGTAAGACAATGGGGATATTTATAAAAGTTGATTACAAATTCAACTGGTTTATCGCTAGCAAATTACAGCTAAACAGCCCTAAAATATCATTATATACAAAGCCCCAATGTTCGCCAGTGTGAGGGTGGCAAAAACCTATTATTCCCTATAGGGATGGTCCTGTAACTTTTCCTAAGTCTGATCATTTTCCCCATTGAAAAAGATATTGTTATCTATTGACAAACAGAATGGAACTCTATTGGAAACAGTGCAAAGTGTGCATTTTTAACGCAACAGTATTTATTGATGTCAATCTTTTCAATATCCGTAAAAGAACAGCAAACAAAAAATAACAACGATAACATGACTAACGGCAGCAAAACAGGTTTTTTTGTTTGTTTTTTTTACATTTAAGGGCAAAATTCAATAAGCTTGAAAAGACCGATATTGGTCTTTTCGAGTTTATCCAGCGAGATTACCCCTTTTATGGGGGAATTCACCATTGTCCGAAGTAGTGCGAACAGTTCGGGTGACTGCGCCAGTCGCGA
>WMED01018697.1:0-12627 GCA_019650415.1 Pipa parva | reverse complement strand
ACTTTGTAAAAATTAACATTTGTGTCATTCTCAAAACTTTTGGCCATGACTGTACTGACTTGATGTAACTCATATCCAGATAGCCTTGGATTAATCCCTTATACCTACAAACAAGTTTGGCAAATAGCCACTATCTGCAAGTGTGGGAATAACTATCCAACATTAAATAAATATTTAATATATTTTTTTTCAACCAACTTAAGCAAAAAAAAAAAAAAAAAAAAGTCAGCTGACTAGCCACATTATCTTCACTTGCAATTGTCTTTTAAAATAAAAGCAAAGTCCTTTGACAAGTTTGAAGCTGTGTCTTCCATTTTAGGGGTGAAAATCAATTATGTTTTCTTTCTTTTTACACATCGTTATACATAGAGAGTTATATCGAAAAGTAGATAAAAGATCCTACATCTGCCATTGGAAAGTCCAGGCACATCACCCCACCCCATGCCAAGTGACCGGCTCATGTTTGTTTGTGTTATTTAATTCAATGTCAGTGTTTTGTGAAGGTGTATGGCTGACAAACTTTGTTCAATGAGTTCAAGAATAATTGCTGTTCCTGGGGGCAGAGCGTGTAGCTATGGCTTTTTTCTGCTTATTGCCAGATCTGACAGTTGGCATATAGTGGCTTTAATTCCATTTTTTGTTGCAACTGCTGGAATAACTTGTTACTGAGGTTATTGGTATTAATAAAGCTATGGCCAAAGTGAGTAATTGGTGGATTTTAGCTTATAGGGGGCCACGAATGACAGTGTTACTACTTTGCCCTTAGTGCTATTTTATACATAATCTCCATAGGACATTACACTGCCCAGTTTAGGGTTCTGAAGAGGAGCATTACACGGGGTGCTTATCAGTGGGTGAAACGTATAGGGGTTTGCCGCATTGTTTTGTTTTGTTTTTAGATGAAAACTTCAAATTGATACATGCAAAAACAAAAGGAACTTGTAGATGTCTGGTAATTACTGTAATATACTGTGGCAAAAAGAGTAAAACTGTAAAAAGCAGAAGTATTATTGTGGGGGGGGAAAGAAATACCTCCTTCTGTATTGCATTTGCTGCTAAGAAAATGGGTGAACTCCCATAAGAAATACTTCACTCAAGTACAGCAAGTATTTCACCATTTACATGATAGGTTGGCCACTAGAGGGCATTGCTTATTTGAAATCAATTATAACCCTCATCTAGGTTTCTTTATAGACAAATATAGGAACAATAGCATCTCAAAAATCGAGCATATTTTTCTTTTAATACAACATGTGCAATGTGCAGTGGCAGGAATAGAATTGCTTGTGTGCAGAAATTATATAAAGTGTACTTGTTCAAGTTCTTATTTAAAATGTTAAAAGAAAATAAGACTCTGTGCAATTAAATAATTTGGGGGCAATGCAAAAAATAACAATAGTGCAAACAGCCAAAATAACAATTTGGTAACATTTACTGACTTGGCAATATGAAATTGTGTGATTTAAGCCATTTATTAGTGACATAAGGCACACCTCTGCACAGAGTTGTTACGTTCATAGACAGAATTGCAAATATTTTTTGCACCAGGTAAAGTATAGCAATAAACCTGTGCAAACTTGTTTATTATTTGTAGGTAATCAACAGCAAGGATGTTCCTGGTAGGGATTCTAAATGATTTCGGTTACACCAGTGATTTTCAACCAGGGTTCCGTGGAACCCAAGGGTTCCTCAAGGACAAGCCAGGGGTTCCGCGACATACACTACATACAGATTCCAATCACTGTCAGGCAATACTGAGGTCAGCGATGGGGACCATATCCTGGTTAACCTGCCTACCTGCACGCAGCATGTAGCATACATACTGCATGCAGGTAAGCAGGTTAGCCGGGATACGGTCCTGATCACTTGTCAGACAATACCGACATCTGCTTCATCAAACTTTCTTCTTCTAATAAATAGTATAACCACATAGTGCGCATGCACTACATTGTAATGCATGCGCACTATGCGGTTATACTATTTCCATTTCCATTCCAAAAAAATTTCTGTAGGGGTTCCGCCAGAAATCTGACAACACCAAAGGGTTCCCCTGAAGAGAAAAGGTTGAAAAACACTGGGTTACACTATAAGAAACTTGTAAACTCTATTCTGTTTTAATTAGGACAATTCTACAAAGTAGCAAACAAGCTTTCTGGAACACATATGGTAGCATATGGACAAGGGGAGGAGTAGCACTGCAGTGCTCAACCATTCAGCAGTGAACCATCACGACCTGGACAAAAATCTGGTGATCTTAGGAACCTACTATTTACTAGACTAGAATAATTTTGGGTGATAAAAGGGAGTTTTGTAAAAGGTATGTTTAGATCTACCAGTAGATGTTTATAAATATAAAACTATAATAATGCTTCACAAAGCTAGACAGCAATCCTGCTTGCTGGCCATTATTCTAATCTTATTAAAAAAGGGAGATAATTTCTGATTAATGAAAAACACAGTTGTGTAATTAATTTGGTTTACCTAATGAAGTTATTATTATCCTGCTACCATAAATCTTCTTGGTACAGTAGATTTCCAGATCTCAATGACTTGAAATTTACATAGAACAGTCCCAGTACAGAACCTGGGCTCCTCCTCCCACATGTAAACAAGCAATAAGGGTCTTATGTATATTTTTATTTATAAAGAGCCAACAGGTTATGCAGTGTTGTACAATCCAACAATACAGTGATAATACAGACATGGGAACCAAGAAGAAGTGAAGTAAATGACAAGCATGTAAGCAAGAAATACATCACTCTAAGTGCCAGGCCATGATAGAAACAAGAGGATGGAGGTCCTTGCCCCATAGAGCTGACAATCTAAATAGGAAGAAGACTTACATAAACGGATAGGAAGGTAACAAAAGTAGTAGCATAAAGTGTCAGTTCATTAGCCTATAGGTGCCAATTAAATAAGAAAATAAATACAATCTTGTTATACAACCTTCACTTATATGAAATTAACTGTCACCGGCTGCCTTTTAATAGATGTGTGCTGTTGAATTTGGCATATGCTGAAAGTAACAGAAATCATTTGCCGTGCAAATTTTCACAACCTGGCTGTACGTTGTGTTTTTAGACTTAGCAGCGGCTGTCCTGGAGTTAAAATCTCCTTTTACTTCAGTTGGAGTCTCCCTATGCACATTGGGCTGCAAGGATGAAGAGGATTTATGACAGACAGCTGGGAATTAAAAGGAAGTAGGAAAAACCTTTGACAATTAGAGTAAACAGCTGTGAAAGTACCTGCTGTTGCAAAATAACTGCTGATTTTCCTCACACACACAAAAAAATATGTTTGTTTTTTTTTCCATATAGTGTTCAACCCAAACAAGCTTCAGTAGAAAACTAAAATGATATGGAATATTCCATTTTAAATGTGTGCCCACCAATATGGGTAAACCTTTGTACCTCTGCATATTCACTGTGATTCAGAATGGGAAGTTCCAATTTTCAATGTTAATGTCATAAAACAATATTTAATGTAAATGAATTTGTTTGCAAATGTTGCAAAATGTTATAAAATGTAGTAAGACATTACTGAAACATTTGTATTTCACAATTTATGTACAGTTGCACTGGTCACAATGTTCAGTGAACCTGTATGGAGGACCAAAAATGACATAGGTATAAATAAATCAATAAATAAATAAATGAATAAATACATAAATAAACGCATACTTAAAATATATTTTTTAAATTTATTTATACATTTCCACATTTCTATATTTATTTATTTCCACATTTCTACATTTATTTATTTCTGTATTTCTTCATCCCGTATGTTAATTGAGTGGGTGCTCCTGACCTCATTCTAAAGCATGATTGGTTAGTTTGGTGGGCGTTCCTAACCTCATTCTAAAGCATGATTGGTTAGTTTGGTGGGCGTTCCTAACCTCATTCTAAAGCATGATTGGTTAGTTTGGTGGGCGTTCCTAATCTCATTCTAAAGCATGATTGGTTAGTTTGGTGGGCGTTCCTAACCTCATTCTAAAGCATGATTGGTTAGTTTGGTGGGCGTTCCTAACCTCATTCTAAAGCATGATTGGTTAGTTTTGTGAACCAGACAGAAGCAGTCGACATTTCAAGTCCCTACAACAACAAGGGACACCAGGGAGAACATAATTACCCTGTGCTGCCAGTACCGAATCGAAAGCTGCAGTCCCTGAGAGAGATAGAGAGAGATAGAGAGAGATAGATAGAGGTAGAGAGAGAGAGAGCAGCAGTGACAGCACCAGAGGGAAGGTGAATCGTTTTACTCACTATTGAGCTGGCTTTTCTGTGGATCAGGTACAGTGTATTTCTCTGTCCTTTTATTTAGTATTTAGTGTGTGTCTGCTTGCCTGTCAGTTTTACCTGATTTGGGATCAGTACCTGCTTAATTAGGGGCTGTCACATGCGATCCCGGCTCCTTGTGCTGTGGGAGGTTCAACAGTTAGACGTGTGCCGGCTGATCATGCAGGGCCTGCAGCTCTCGATTCGGTACTGGCAGCACAGGGTAATTTGGTGGCTGCATCTGGCTATTTGACTGTAACGAGCGATGCCCACATGCAAGCACCACTCATTACCGTCTGCCTGCTAATCGCCGGCAAGCGCTGTAGAGACAAAGCTCCCTCAGTGCTACTGGGTTACTAGCCAATCCGGATCCACTGACGTCACATATAACGTCAGCGACTCCGGATTCAAAAGGGCTGAGCAGAGCCGCACGAATGTGGCTCTCTCTCAGCCAAAAAGTTTGCAGACCCCTGAGCTAGGGCTTACCAGTGTAAAATGTAATTCTTTATCAGACAAGCCTGCAATAACAATGATTGACTGCTTTATAAATAAAGAAATCAATGATAGGTTCAGTTTCTAGATCAGTGGTTCTTAACCTTGTTTGAGGTACCGAACCCACCAGTTTCATATGCACATTCACTGAACCCTTCTTTAGTGACCTCTGTGTCTTGACCTCCATGGTGGAGGCTCTGCCGAACCACTGAGACCATCTCACCGAACCCCTAGGGTTCAATAGAACCCTGGTTAAGAACCACTGGTCTAGATATGTAAATGATAGACCTTAAAGATAATGAGAGTATAGAGTCCCTTTAAGCTACAGCTAATAGCAGAAGCAGGTGTAGTGGTAGTAGTTTGGAATCCTTTTTTGGAAAGCTTTTACTAGGATCCTGGTGAAGTTCACGATCTTGGACATACCACATCAAGTTTATGCAAAAAAATGGGAAATACTTCTCCCAGTCAATTAGAACCTTTATCAACCAACCAACTTTAATTTTGCTCTTGTGTTGCTTCTATAGGGACCACAATAATGAATAATAGAAGACGCTAACGTGATTTCAGTCACTTCAACACAAGTTTGCAGATCTAAGAATACAGCTAGACTTCCTAACCTCTGCAGTACATATTCCAAATATAACATCCCATTCAGCATTATTCTGCTGTTGCAGGACCAAAAAATAAAAAAAAATATCATATAAATGATTATATCTCAACAACTTAAAAAGTACAGAGAAAGACTAGCCAGGCAGCTCTCTGTGCTCATTATCAGCTTAGTTTTAGCATATATCTGTACTTTTCACAGTCACATGTTGGTTTCATTTTACTATATGTACAGAGAGGCTTGTTAGAAATACTATTTCAGCAAAATATGTTCTTATATTGCTCCACATTTTCCCACCCACCTGTTTTAGACAGTACCCTACTTTATGAGACTACAACTTATACAGAAAACTATTTCACTCATCTACAAGCCTCTATTGGGTAGTTTTATGTTTGAGGCTTTGTACAATTTTTGCAGACACTGAAATTTAAAATTCCTGAGGGATTTAAAAATGATTTTGGAAAAAGTCTACTATAGA
The DNA here is from genome assembly GCA_019650415.1 of Pipa parva. NCBI lineage: Eukaryota > Metazoa > Chordata > Amphibia > Anura > Pipidae > Pipa > Pipa parva. The sequence goes on along the minus strand of WMED01018697.1, from coordinate 6,776 downwards.
AAAAACAAAAAAAAAAAAAAAAAAGAAGTGAAATCTGCCACTCACCTCACCAAGAGTAATTCTGGTGTCTCTTATATACTCGAAAAGACCTGATCTAAAACACACTCCAGGTCTATTCACAGTATCCTCACTAATTAACTGAAAGCAAAAAATCATTTTAATGGGAACTAATTTTTATCTTAAAAGTATTTTATAAAGTTCCCAAAGCATCACTTCCTCTATGGAATTTTTTTTAAAGTTTAAGCAATCATTTTAATTATGGATGTAAGGTTCTTTTTCTTTTCTTTATCAAAGTGAAAGTGAAATTACTATGTTATAATAAATGGAAATTACTGGCTAATGGCCAAGATATAATTAAAGGTTAAGTGAACCCTGTATATAAATAAAGCTCTATTTACCTACTGTCAAGCAATCAATCAAGAAATTCCTGACTCACCTCTTAACTCAGCAGAGCTCAATAATACCCCTGTAGCTGCTTTGTCTGTGTAAACAGCTTCTGTGCATGTAGCTAAACAAGCCCCCTCCTATCCCTAACCCCTCTCTCCACAGTCAGCTACGACTCCCTCTGTGTCGAATCCAGCACTCCACCAGCAAACAAAATGCCTGGTGGAGCGCAGGACCAAGGGCCGCTAGTTTGAGACCCCTGATTTATGCCATCATTGATGTTTTTAAACATACCCTTTGATTGGTGATTGTAAGTTTTTACTATTCTATTTATTGTCATTTTAGGTGCTATACCTTATTTGCCATTTCCTTTCTAGGAATTGTCATATATTTGCTTCTATCTGGTGAAAAAAAACTAGCATAGAAAAGATATCATACCAATGACAACAGTTATGTTTTGCTCCAAAATGAATGCAACATACAGCAGTGAAATTATACAATACCATTATAGTATCTTAATAAATGTGCCCTTAGCTTGGACATCTAAAACATCTACATCATTTCTTGAAGATATTATCAGAGGAATTCATCAACAAAGGCAACCTTTATAGAAATCTAATAACCAAGCAACCAATCAGTCATTAGCTTTCACTATTCTAGTTTCACTTTACCATTTAATGCTAACTACTGATTGGTTGCCTTAGGTTAGTAGACGTCTGAAAACGTTTGACCCTGTTGAGGAATTCCCCTGTGTGTATTTTTATTTAAAAAAATACATGTAATTACACCTTCTTTGGCAGTAACAAATATGTTAGACCAGTGGTTCTTAACCGGGGTTCGGCGGAGCCTCCGCCACAGAGGTCAAGACACAGAGGTCAAGTGATTTATCACTAAAGAAAGGTTCGGTGAATGTGCACATGAAACTGGTGGGTTCGGTACCTCAAACAAGGTTAAGAACCACTGTGTTAGACCAACATTTTAACTGAAAACAATAGCAGTGTATGAGGATATTAATTTGTAGTAAATATCTACTTGGGCAAGGAGAGATAGGTAAAGGATAGTATCATCGGTACAGCATGCATATAATTATAGCTGTTTTTCTAAATATTGGACAAAAACTGGGAAGATGCTACATCTTCAAGGTCTACAACTATCTACGATCTGTTACCATGGTAAAAAATATGTGGAGTTGTGACCTAATAAAGGTCTCTAGACAAATCTGTTCAGCATGCAGAATGGAAAAGGCTCACCTGAGTCAGCCACCATTACAACAAAAGTGATTAGCTTACTTTTCTTTAAAAGAAGTTGCAGAAATAAGTCAAACGCTGTAACTTCTTTTGCTCTCGCCGAGACTGGAATCCCTTTAATGCGCTCGCTGATGTCCGCGTGCAGGACATCAGCGAGCGCAGATCAGTCAGTCCGAAGTGAGGCGAACACTCCGTACCTCACTTCGGACTATCCTGAATTCCCCTCTTAGTGTACATTCACATGGATGACTGGGTTTTCAAGGCATATGCATTTTGCACAAAATAATTGAAATGCTGCAATGTTTCTCCAAGTGAGAATAAAACAGCTCTGGGCAGGGATTGGTTAAGGTCTTATTAAGCATTTTTTTTAAATGCAGCAAAATGCCTAAAGTTGCAGGCTAAGAGAACCCTCCCATTGATTTATGTAAGGTACTAACTGTGACTCTTTCCGCTTCTGTCACCAGGCATTATAAAATAAGACCTGGACATTTTATTGTGGTATAAGTGGATGTGGTCAGCAACAGCATCTCAGACAAATCAACAGAAAGCTTGCTGTGGTTGTTTGTGGGCTGTTTTATGTGTTTTGTTGCACAAATACAGGACTTATCCCTAATCATTCTTTAAAAGTAATCTTAGAAATTTACAATTATAGGACGGGTAAAAAGTGAAAAAGAAAATTGCTATTTAAATTGACACGGTTGCCCATATTGGGCTTTTTGGGGCACTTCATGAATATGTATCATTTAAAGTTCCACAGGAAAAAACAAGACTAGCTGGGGGACAGTTTATGTTACAAATAGAAGTGGACTGCAACCAGAAGGAAGGAAAACAAACTCAAAATAATACAAATGAGGAATTTAACATTTTTTTTTTTTTTACTATGTGGGAATAAGTGCCATGCTGATCCAAAAGGAATTTTGATTTCTGTGGTTCTACTGGTCCTTTAAGAAGCAGATAAAAATCACAATGCAATAAAAATAGATAAAAAGAAAACATTTCTCCTACAAAGTAAAGCAAGCAAGTATTTTTAAAGTGATGACTGACATTATAGCTCCTCCAATCAGATCCCTGGTAGATCATGATTTAAGGGATCTGATTGGAGGAGCTATAATGTCAATCATTATTTAGCCCCACCTACCCGACACTCGGGAAAGAAAAGGCAGGCTGACAGGGAAGATGACAGAGAGAAATGCTATTTATAGGTTCATTTTTTAAAAATACATATATAGTTACAAAAACATTTATTTTCTTAGTACAACCTAAATTAGTATTAGTTTTGAGGTGACAGGTGCACTTTAATAAATCACATTTTTGGGCTAAGGCTTTACCAGAGCTGTGGAGTCGGTAAGCCAAAGCCCCAACTCCAACTCCCAACTCCGACTCCCTCATACATGCCGTATGTTTAAGAGATGTCTTAATTTAAGCTTTTTATCATCCTTATGATACAATAATCAAGCTATTTAGGTAGAACATAAAATATATTTATTGGATACAAATTTGCAATTTATTAAAGTTTTTGGTGTTCTAAATTAGAACACCAAAAACTTTAATAAATTGCAAATATGCAAAACGCTGCAGTAAGTTGGGAAATCTTTAATCCTGTTTTCTCTAGCAGATCTGTGATGAGTGCAGCCATTCCTTCCAGTGCCTTTTCCTCTGATCTGTAGCAAGGAGCTTCACTACTGAGCATGTAAAGTGCAGCACACATTCATTTCAATTAAGAGCCTAGATCCTTATATAAGGAATAGAACAGACCTTTACAGGACATTTCATTATTTTCCCAAATTCTTATGAAAATATATTAAGCATATACTACAATGAACTAACTCTACCAATATATTATATATTCTGGGAGTCGGTCCATTTTATAACGACTCCGACTCCACAGCCCTGGGCTTCACCTTGTGTTTCGTCACTAAATTTAAACTACAACATAACAAAAATATGGCCAAACTTTGTTGCAGTTTACTGCATGCGAAAATACACAAAGTAAATACAAAGTGGTGGCCCACTGCACATTTTTTGCTGTTGTTTTAACAGCATGCAACAAAAGCCCCAGGTGGAGCCTCAGCCGATGGCTACATTAGCATTTTCCTGTCTGGTGAACTTGCTCAGAAATGACTCAGGGGGGAATTCAGCATTCAGCGAAGTGAGCTCCAAAGCCTTCGGCTCACTTCGCAAATGGTATTATGCGCTCACTGATGTCCTGCACGCGGACATCAGAGAGCGCATTACAGGGATTCCAGTCCCTGCGAGAGCAAAAGAGTTGCCTCACCGAGATGGGAATCCCTTTAATGTGCTCGCTGATGTCCACGTGCAGGACATCAGTGAGCGCATAATACCATTTGTGAAGTGAGCCAAAGGCTTCGGAGCTCACTTCACTGAATGGTGAATTCCCCCCTTAGTGAGAAAAAGCTGTCCATGTAAAGTTATGCAAATGGCAGTTATTCAGCCACACTTGTATGACTTGCAGTGATTAAAATACAAAAAATGCTGCCGTTAGTGTTTCTAGCATTAAACAAAAAAAAAAAAAAATTTGTACACAAGATTATCCCACATTAGAACTACCTATAATAAATATTCTGCATACTGCTTGGTTTTCATGTCCACTGCATCTGTTCTCCTGTGTGGCCCATCACTCAGCAAGCTAACAGCTTGGAGAGAGGAACCAGGGTAATGTGTACCAACTGGTTTTAGCTGGAATACCCACTGGTGGGCTTTTTATGGAACGTTATTACAAACAGAACTCTTTAAAAGGTATATATATATATATATATATATATATATATATATATATATATATATATATATATGATATAAACGATATAAACACAAAGAAAAAAAGCCCAATCTTTTATATGCACTTCCTCGGCAGACATAAGGGAAGGTATTTTAAAGGTGATCACTCATAAAATATAAATGAAAAAGAATTTATTGTTGCAAATGAAAAATAATACCATACAACATTTTCCCTGGTCCATAATTTATGAATGAATAGAATGTATTTTTAAAGGACAGATAAGACAAATATGGGTACAGTAGCACCCACAGGACTGCACAGGTACCCGATTACTAGGCAGATTTATTAATCAGGAGAAGTCAGAACTTTCTTTTAAAGATCAGGTCCTGGATTAATGGAAGTTTAAGTTATAATAATATAATTAAATGCATAATTATTCTAAGTTTTAAACCTAATAAAATACCATCACTAATACTAACAGTTTAGGTTAGTTTTTTTTTTTTACGTTTTAGGTGGTACAAGAAATGTACGTATCAAAGGCAGAGCAACACAGGGGGTTAATGAAAAAAGTGAGAATTCAACTGTCAAATTCTCAAACAGGGAATTCCCATAGCAAATCTGTGACTGTAACAAATTTCCCATTGTAAAGTTACAACAGCTAGCATGTTTTTATCTTTATATGTTTGGAGCTCATTTTAACATTTAATAAAATCGGATTTTATCACTGCAGTGCCGGAGAATTTCCTTTGTTCACTCTAGTCACGACTGCAACTATATTCTCATTATAAAGCCGCAACTGCAACAATAGCAGTCTATTGCGACTGTCTTTAGCTGACAAATTCACACCTATATGCAACAATTCAGACTTCAGCCAATAATCCCCATAGTCTATCAGAAACTACTATTTCCTACATTCCTAAATCTGTAGTTTAAAATAATCATCCCTAAATAGGTCTCTGGATTTAAAATCATATTGGCCAGATCATTTTATTTTCTGTAACTAGACGCCAGCTCTTAGTGACTGATCCCACTTGGCATTCTATAATTGCAAAAGGGGCATCTGAAGTAGAGCGCAATATTTTGTAACAAGTAAGCTCTTCATATTTTAAAATATTTAGCCATTTTAGGTGTTTTTAACTTGATCTACGTGGGCAGATCAGTTTTGGATTTATTTTTTGTAAAGAACATTTGAATTTACAATTAAGGTCCTCAGTAATGAATGTCAGGTCTAGTGCCGGACTTAGATCTCAAGAGGCTATAGGCAAAATACTCATTCACCATTACCCTTTCTGCAAATAAACACATTTACAGGCTCCATCACACAAGCACATTTGCACATGCTCTCACATTAACAAATTTGCTAAAACATTTGCACACACAGGAATACACAAACACGATCATGCCACACAGCTGTACCAATGGCATAACTTAAATTGGCTTCTGGTCATGCAAGATAGAAACATGTGCTCCCAGTTGCCTAAGTTTTGTATAATTCCAGGCTTTAGAGGCACATGCACGGTCATGGAGACTGGTGGTGGTGGGGAGGGGTTACATGCACTACTGATGTCAGGAACTGTATGAAACACTGGCGGCAAGCTGCAAATACAGCTTTGATAATCTCAGATTTTGACAACAGGGGATTCTGGGAACAAATTTATACCATCACTACAGTTAGCAGGAAATATATGTGGGGCTCAAGTAAGATTGTTTTTACTTTAAAAAAAGTTAATAAATGTGCCCTGCCATTTTCCTAGCATACTTTTAACTAAACCACCACCTATAGGCACAGGCCTCTCATGCCTATAGGGAAAATAAAGCCTTCCCAGGGCAAAAACACAATAAGAAGTAAAAACCACCTCTTCCCTTGTGGCAATTCAGCTCTTTCTGAATAAGAATGTCCAGGATGTTGTAATATACTCAGAGTTGTAACAATATAGCAACAACCAAAGTTCCACAGGATTGCCATTACTGGACTAAAATATCAAGTGCAAACAGAAATCATGTTTTTACAACGCTACAATACATTACTGAATAAGCAAGTTAATTTGAGGACAGCCACAGTAAAGCAACAATTTGCCAAAGTAAAATCTATTTAAACAATGCTGACACAATACATTTAAAGCAAGAGATAGAAATAGGCAGCTGCATGCATTTACCATAAATGGCACTGCAATTCACCTCCACACAATACTACAGCTTAGTGTAAAACATAAAAACATACATTACACAAGCACACTAAATACACAGGGACCTTGACTATAAAACACATAACTGTTTTAGTTCACAAATGAGACCTTGACAGGTTTGTTCGTTCAGAATGATGTTGGTGTACCCAAGTTGGACACAATTACCGTGTTTCCCCGAAAGTAGGACCCCCCCGAAAGTAAGGCAGGGTGGGGGTTTCG
>WMED01018696.1:0-12627 GCA_019650415.1 Pipa parva | reverse complement strand
TTAGCTTAACTTTTTTTATATCTTATATATCCTATACATTCTATTTATGTCCTGTGTAATAGGACGAAAAATCCTATCCTGCTAGCTGGGGTTTAATTAGTTTAGACTAATTATTTCCATAGCTCTAATATAACAGTAGCGCTATGGAAATAATGAGTTTGAAATCATTAACAGCTTACTAATAGCGTTTGATGGGTGCTGATGCCAGAGGGAGGTGTGGGGGTCCCAGGGACCCCTGATAGCTGGGGTTTACTTACTGTATATGAGAGAGCATGTTCACTTGAATGCACTTGAGGATGTCGCCGGAGGAAGTAACTTGTCAGTCATTTACATGACTCCTCCTCTTAACTGCTCCCAACCTGACAACTGAAAAATAGACAGGCTGACAGGGAAGATGACAGAGAGAAACGATATATAAAGGTTCATTTTTTCTAATACATATACATTTAAAAAAAAACTTTTATTTCAGTAGTAGAACATAATTCAGTAATTGAGTTTTGCGTTGACAGGTGCACTTTAACTTAGACACCAGATATCACAAACCAAGAGCTGGATATTCTGTACATTAGTCTTTCTGGGAGCTACTCCCACTGTTTCCTTTTGGGTCCGCTGCCAAACACAAATCAATTGCCACTTCACCTTAACAAAAGTTGACCAGCTCACTATTGGATAAATCCAGAAAGTCTTTTCAGTCAAGGATCTCCAATCCTTTGGACTTTACATGAAGTACCGTTTGCTCAGATGTATTTTATTTTACAATCAGGATCTTTGAGGGTACCCTAGATCCTCCTACCCACCAGATACTTATTTCTAGATGCATATATTAAGATCTTTGTTTCACTCATACATTTTTTTTCCTGGGTTGTAATCATCTAGCAGTCCCTGACTGCTTGTTATATTAACTAGGTCTCATGACCTACACTGATGACCTATGCCCAAGCCTTTTCTGAGATACTGGCAATGGGGAAGAATAATACAAATTAACAAAGAAAGGTGCAGAAGATATCAGTAGAGAGACTAAGGGGGTATATATTAAAGTGCGAACACTCGCGTAAATGCCCGTGTTCACATCCTGTCGCGACTTCTCCAACTCCGCTTATTCAACAGTCTTTGCGGTGTGACGAATTCACGACCAGTTCTGATGCTTACTCTAGTCGTGGACTTACGGAGCTCTTCACATCAATTTGCGTGCACGTGCACAGGTAATTCAGATATTCAGCATGTGACAGAGTCTGCCAAAGAGGTGGATTCTGCACTGTGTACTGCTCCGAATTCACCTGTTTGCCTTCGCCAGATCAGAGTGGCGAATTCAGGGGTTGATGGCAGGGCTCCAGTGTTGCATAAGGTAACCATTCAAAAGTAACAATGGCGACTGCAACAAAATTAGTCTACTATTAAACATGAACTAAGCACAAGGTGACATATAAAAATAAGTATTTTTCACTTATATACAGTTAGTGGGATGTGATGAGACTGACGTCACTGCCCTTCAATGGAGGAATTCTTCTCACTGTGCATGACTTCTCATCCTACTATTGTGTGACTGACTACTTGACTACACCACACAATGCGACCACGTCTGTCGCTGTCTGCTACTTCACAAATAAGGAGAAGTGAATTCGCAACTTCCTAATCGAATTGATGAGAACAGATGCAATGTCACTATGCTGGGTGAATTTGGCCTTTAATGAATGATCCCCTAAAAAGAGTAAATATTACTGCAAACAACTCAACAGAAAAGCCATTTAAAAGATTAAAAAGGCCAACTATAGCTAGGTGCCTGGCTTACTACGTTACAACATACAACAAGCAATGTTGTGCATCACCAATATAGAAAGTGGCTGGGTGAATAATTCTAGCTTCTGGAGGCAAGTAATGATGCATCTTTTACATAGCTTGAGCTTGTATGTCTACATTAAATGCTAGCTTAATAAATGTTGGTTTCGCTAAATTATGAAACATGCAATTCAAAAGGGTATTGTTAACTACGCAACACACAAATCGCTGTCCTCTTTGGACAAATGCAAAATTAAACTTGAGCAATTAAAAAGTGCTTGCTTTTACTTCACTACAGTTTATTGCAAAGGTCAAACACATCAGTACCCAGGGATTTTCTTCTCAACTGAGCTAACTCTTTTTAAGACTTTAATTTCTATGCATGCTTTTAGAAAAATTGCTCTTTTGAAACAGGTTTTTTTTTCACCCTAACCATCTTCTATGCTTCACTGATTTCTTTCACCAAGTTCCTGCTCACATACTCTGAGCAACACTCTAAAAAACCAAACAGACTTGTATCTGTTTTCAACTGAATCTGCGCACTAGAGACACACAGGTACTACCCAAATAGGCTTCTTTTTTTTGTCTCAGGTCAGCCACTCAAACTCACTATTTTTGAGCCTATCCTGAATTTCTCTTTTAGAAATGTCATGTTTTTTTTTTAATGTATCACTGTTATGCAATGTATGTTCATTGTGACATACATTGTTTGTGCCTTGTTTGATATGCTAATAATAGAGGTTTCATGAAGAAGGTTTAATATGAACCTTTTTTTATTTTACTGATTAGGCATTATGCATTTTATGTTATTTTAATTAGAAGATGAATAGTTCTTCTTTAATGAAAATGTATGGGACGTTACAACAAGGTAGACATTTCCTCATTGCTATTCTTTTGGAATATTTATATATATATATCTTTTTTTAATTATTAGGAATGGCTAAATAATAAGGAATTGAGTGGTGGGTTTCCTAACATATTTACAGAGAGTATGTATACATTTTAACATTTCCTGACAGATGTGCTGACACTTTATTCCTTTCCATTTCCACATCTTCTATTTTTATCCTATGAAAACTCTGCAGACCTCCTTCGAGAGTAGATTTACATGATGAACAGGTTAGAGAAAGCTAAATTTTATTATACATGGCATTCATCTTCACTGGCAATGAAAACATTCTTTTTTTTAAATGTGGATTTAAAAACCAGCATTAAACAATTTGGAGGCGCAGCCTTTTATGTAGTAATACTGTTTGCAGACTATGTAATGTTTTGACATTTTTGTTGATCGGGGCCTAAATATGACATTTCTTTTAAAAAAATCACTTTTTTTCATACACAGTGTGTATATGCACCTTAGAAAGTTGTTGTATTGCAGAAGAGAAAATAGCTGCAGCTTGTTACAGTTTTTTTAGTATGTGCATCACCAAGTCAGCAGCATGCATTACTTGAATTAAAGGAGAACTAATGCTCCTTGTGCCCAGGGGTGATTCTTAATAGGGGATGTCAATTATAGTTACTGATCACCTCCTTTGCTCCATGGCTGTCTCTTGCTTCAAGAAACACCAGTCTTTTTTTCTTCTGTTCCAGCACTGCAAGGCTCTCCAGGTTCACACCTCTTCCTCACTATCACTTTTCTTTTCTTCTGCACATGCTCAGTCAGTAATGTTGAAGAGGAAGCAGGAAGTGGAACCCTAAGTAAAGACGTAAACAATGTTCTAACACTGTTTCTCCCTCAGTTAACCTTTAGCTGCAAATCTTTATTCTAAGTACTCTCAGCCTTTAAATTCTTTAAACAATGGCAAACATATAATAAATTCATTTATTTAGTAGTTTTCAAAAACATTTCAGAACAGTGTGATTTTAACGCTGGTAAAAGTCCAGCGTTCCTTTGCTTTCTGTGGTCTGTTTTTCTTGAGATCCCCAATGCGCTGCTACCAGTTAGAACACATAGGGAATTCTTTACTGAAAAGCTACATGCAGTGTTTTGGCTGGGCACCATTGATTGTAAGGCAAACAGATAGGGCCAAAACAAAAAGAAATCTGGTGCATTACCTGTATTAAAAGCTAAGCTAGACTTAACTTCTACATAAAGTAGTTGTTTTTTGAGAACCAATATTAATGTACTGGTGGTGGCTCCTTTAAATTTAAAAAAAAAAAAAAAAGAGAGTTGGAAAAATATCATGTTAATGATAAATACTACAAATATGAAATGGCAAAATATGGACTTAAGTAAGCTATGACTTTTGGATAATAATATGTTGCAAGTTCTCAGCAGTGAAAAATATTCAGTAGATAGGATAGCAATATTAATCAGAAAGTGGTATTTGTTGCTGTTTATGGGACCTGTTTTATAGTGACTACACTATGCATTCTGACAATGCAGCAAACTTAATTTGCTCGGGAAACCAAATGTTTTCACTAGCAAAAATTGTCCGCTTGTTCAACCATTCTGTTCTCTGCTTAGTCAATTATGAGAAATTAATTTGTGACTATTTTGGAGATGCAACATCGAATTGTAGTGAGGTAAATTCGACAGCTGAATTCACCTTTAGGGGGTAATTCACGATCCTCCAAAGTGAGGTGCGGAGTCCTCGCCTCACTTCGCACTGACTGAGATGCGCTCGCTGATGTCCTGCACATGGGCATCAGCGAGCTCATTAAAGGGATTCCAGTCTTTTGCAACTCTTTTGCTCTCGCCGAGACTGGAATCCCTTTAATGCGCTCGCTGATGCCCGCGTGCAGGACATCAGCGAGCGCATCTCAGTCATTCCGAAGTGAGGCGAACACTCCGCACCTCACTTCGGAGGATCGTGTATTACCCCCTTAGTCAATCAGCCCCTTTATCTACTATGGTCTATCTATTTGTGAGAATTTCAGTGGTTGTGGTTCCTGACAGCTGGAGACTTAATAGCCTTGGTCTACATTTTTTTTTTTAATTTAGAAATTTCAAAATGTTTCTGACATTTTCATGGTTGTAACTGGCATTTTTCATTTTGGGGAATGAGATATGTTTGACATGAAGTGGAAAAGACGCATAAAATATGACTTTAACCCTGACTGAACTGCAAAGTGGCATACAATTCTGGAATGCAAATTAAATTTTCTATCTTTTTGTCATATAGGCCTCATTGGAGGTAGCCTTGGCTGTATGCGTTTGACCATCAGTCTATGTCTACTGTATTGATGCTGTTTAAAGTCTTCTGGATTTTCTTAGTTTTTGTTCTAGCTGTCAGTTTTATATGGTAATCAAAATAAAAGAAAGTTAGATTATAAAAGAGCAACAATACTGAACAAATTCTAATGCAGAATCATAATTTTCAAATCTTGACTTTAATGCCGTCTACTTGATTATTTTCCTTTTCTTTTTTAGTAATGAAACACATGCGTAATTCTATCTCTTAAGGATGCATGCTAATGTGTGTGTTCTGAACATCTTAATCAAAAATGTAATAAAAGCTAAACAGCTTTTGGTTATTGTTTCAGCTTCACAAAATACTTTGTGCATGACTCACCAAGTACTCCCTTTACTACTATGTCGACAATAGATTTTTTCACATAAAGAACCTCCATAAAAAGGATAAACCCATCGTGAGCCTTATACCTTTTGTTCCCTTTTTTTGGCTGCCTGCCATACTGATTATAATTTGACTTGGCTTTATTGAACTGTAACATTTAAAACTGTTTCCACTTTTGATATGTATCTGCAATACACCAATGCACAATGTGCTGTTTGATAACAATGCTGGCAGCATGACGGACTCGAACCTCTTTAACTGTTTAAAAAGAAGGTTTTTGTCAATGGTTTTTCAAAGTATATACATAAATAGATTTGGTAAAACACATTTATGAACACACATTGAGGAAGTGCCCACCGACAGGGAACTGCATAACTGTCGTAGATACTTTATCTTGTTTTTTATTTTCCTCATAGCGTGTGGTCGAGGCTTCTACAAATCATCATCTCAAGATTTACAGTGCTCCCGATGCCCTGCACACAGTTTCTCAGATAGGGAAGGCTCATCCCGTTGTGACTGTGAAGATGGCTATTACAGAGCTTTCTCTGATCCATCACATATTGCCTGTACAAGTGAGTTTAAAATTAAAACATCTTTCACTAATTAGTCAGGGATTGCTCAAGACGGACACCAGTGTATATTTCTGTGTCAGCGTAGGCAGGACAATGCAGTTTTTAAGTAGTTTATGGTCCTCTTTTTAACTGCATTTAAGTATTCATTTTGGAATTGCTGTAAATTAAAAATAAAAATTGAAATACTTGTTAATATGAGTTCATTTTAGTGTTGCATGCTATTCTGCTTTCTGATTTCAGACATCTGTCAGTTGTATTCATTAATCACCATCCTTTAGTCTAAAGAGACGATTGTTCCTAGTGTGACACAGGAAGCATCAAGAAGCATCAAGAAGCATCACCTGTTTCTAAATCCCATCTAGTGATGACCACAGTCATGCACACAGCTGATTGTGCTAAAAGATCCAGTTGTTTAGACACTTGAAATATTCTTCACTTCTGGGCCTTTATTAAAATTTGACTTTTATTAATCCATCAAATAAAATCACATGAAGTCTGTAGTATTTATCAAGACTTTTATGTAATTTTTTTTTATTTGTGTATATATATATATATATATATATATATATATATATATAATTAGAATTGCAATATTTGGTGATACCTTTTTTATTGGGCTAACAGTCGTTTTAAATAAGACAAGCTTTCGAGAGGTTCGTACTCCCTTTATCAATTCACAAGCAATACTTTGTATCGCTTTTGGCTTTATAAGTCACTTCTAATTTTTAAACTCAGTATTGCGTGAGACTTGAGAAAGGGAGGACAGACCTCTTGAAAGCTTGTCTATCTAAACTGACTGATGATCATTATGGATGAAATTTCTTAAACTTGGAAACATTGCTCTGGGTCTTTCCGAGTTTATCAAGAGAAATAATACATTGCTTTCACAAGATTTTTTTTTTTTAGATCAAGTTTTTTTATCTCGATTTTTAAAATTTTCGATGGAAAGGTAGCCATGCTTCTAATGTAAACTACTTTCCTTTGCAAAAAAATTCAAAAAATCGAGATTGAAAGACTCGATCTCGGTCTTTCCGAAAGTGGTCTTCTCAAGATTAATAAATTTCGCCTTTTTAGTCTAATAAAAAAGAAATCACCAAGTATTGCAATACTCAATACCTACATACCAAATGCAAGGAGCAAAAGTAAAAGGAAGAAGAATTCCACAAATATTAATATCCGTTATTATTTTAAACATTACAGAGTGTATGTACTACCACATGGCTTGCACACTAGTGGGCACACCCACTAGCCATTTCCCTTAAGAACTAAAGGGGAAAGGGAACTTCTGTAAACTATCATGTGTAAAATGTGGCAAATAGGTTTTAAATAGCACAGAAGATTAAAAGTTTTGATATATTGAAATGTATCAGTCTTTTTCAAAACTGTATATGCCCCCTTAATAAACAGTTGTCAACATAACTAGATAACTATGAACTTTACATATATTTCTTTTGCACTTCATGAATAGTGCCATTCTAACCATTTTACACTGATCAAGTATAAAGTACTGTTTGTGCTATGGAGTTTTGGAGGTTAGAGCTGATAAAGATATAGACAATTAGTATATTTAATAACCAAAAAAAATAAATAAATTGGCCTAGATAATTACCATTTCTTTACTTTTATAAGGGCAAAAATTATTAAAGTCAAAAACAAATTATTTGACCTTTTCACACATTTTTCATTTGAAAATTGGATGAAAACAGACAAAAAAGTCAAAAATTCTGCTTTCAACCTTATCACCCCCATTTTTTGCCCGTTTTTGTCCATTTTTCACATGAAATACAGGACAAAAGGGGGGAGCAAATATTTTTTACCTTTTCACCTGATTTTCAAGCAAAATAAATGGCAGAAAAACGGGTGAAAAAGTTGAAAAATCATTTGCGACTTTATAAAATTTCACCCATTATAATGACTGTATAGCAAATTTTTTATCAAGCAGTGTGGGCAATGAAAAACATCATTTTTTAAATTGTATCTGCCTTGTGAAAAAACAAGCATTAAGCTTATCTCTGAATCCCCTGCTTGGTACTGGGAAATTCATATGGTTGTACATCATTTTCTGTGCCACATTGGATTTATCTGCTGAAACGAAAACTAAAGCTCATCAGTAGTAGAGGTGATTCTTATTTGACGAGGGGGAAATACTTACTGATAGGCAGTGATGCCTCTTGCTTTGCCTAGAAAGCCAATCTCATTCACTCAAAGCAGCGCTGTGCTCTGAGAGCCGCATTGTGCTTCTTACTGAATTCTGGTCAACAGGAAGTGAAGAGGACTGCAGCGCTGTGCTAATAAAAGTGCAGAATGCAGCGCTGGAGTCAATAAATACCCCTCCCCAATTAGGAATTTCCCCTAGTGCTAATGAGTTTTAGATCTCTTTTATTAAAGTGGCTGCCTATAAGGAAAACAGTAGCACTGTCTATTGCAAATGTATGGAAATGGTGAGCACCATGACAAAAATGCAGATGGCGTCAGTGGAAACTGATAGCAGGTCACTTTTATCATTGCTTGAAAAATACGTCCCTTATAATTATTCTAAATTATATTAATAGACATAGTTGTAAAATTTTCTTTATGCTTACATGAATTTGTTCCTTAGTTGCCTAGAGCTAATGGAATAAGAAATAATATATTCTGAAACATATTATTATTTGCTGAATACATTTCTGTATAAAAGTCTTTATGTCCGTTATATTTCAGGTGGAAATTTTCTGATCTGAAGAAGTTTTCAGCAGGTTGCTGTAATCAAATAAAAAAAGCAACAATAATAAAAACTGCCTCTACTTATTTTTCCCCAAACAGGTTCCCATTTTTTTTTAAAGTTTATAAACAGGTATTACAATTGTTTCCACAGTAACAATTCACTATATGTGTATCTGAAAAGTTGACTGATGGAAGCCAATAAAGTTAAAAAAACAACAACCCCCCCCCAAAGAAAAACTCCCCAGCTGTCTACAGATTTGTTAAATGTGCATTTTCTCATCCAGACTCTCATAGAACCTGTAAATAAAGCATGCCTGACCCCAGATAAAACCAATACAGAGAATTAATATAGATGACCATTATCACAGAACCACCCAGATGTTAAAAATAATAGTAAGACTAGGCTTGTATGAGAAATCAGTCTCTTACATTTTATTTATTTTATACCGTATGTATTTAAAATTGGTGCTTGCATTTGCTATACAGTATATTGTGGATAGTTATAATTACCTTGTTATCTTTTCAGTATTGTTAGACATCCATTCCCACTGTCATTCTGCAGCAGCCAAAAACCAGTTTGGCACTGATGAAAATGACTAATGCTATTACCAAGTAGCTATTCTGGATCTTTATTCATGTGTTTCATAATCCCACAGAAATATGTTTGGCCACAGTTCCAAAATACAGGTTTTTGTGTCTGTTCTACTCTAGATTATTACAATCATTTTGACAAAGCCCATTTAACAGAAAATCTACTTATATTTTATTTATTTATCTTAAATGTAAATATTCTAGGTCACATCTTAATTTCTTGTGAATTAATGTATATTTGTACCTTTAAGATTTTTCAAATTAAATTATGGTTTAAAAATGCCTTTTACGAATTAATTTAGAAATGGTTGTCATATTAGCAAGGAAATTCAATATGCCTTTAAAAGGACTTTAAAATAAAAAATAAAAAGCATTCAACTATCAAGAAAATTTTTTAAAGCCCATATTCATTTTTTATTTTGCTTGGGAAGCATTATGACAGCCCCAGAACATTTGTATAAATTATCAAAGTAAATATTTTCTATTCATATCGCCGATCTAATGTGATTGCGGCTAAGTAGCATTACAATCTCCATAAGGAATAATAGGTTTGCACCTCCCTACACAAACACTTTTCGGCAAAAAAAAAATCTTAATGGGAGTTAGAAATATTTATATATAGTGCAAGTTTACCAGCATTAAAGTGTTCAAAAATTTTGTAGACTGTTATAAATAATAAATAATAGTAATATCAGTAAGTTAAGATACAGTAAATGTTCCTGTGGTCATATAGGATGACTTCTATTATAAGGATGGAACATACTGATACATTTTTGAAAATTACAAAATCAGTTTTGCAGAACCTGACAAAATTAGTTATGCTACATCTGCCTTTATGTGCATTTTATATCAATTGGTTCTGTAGTAAGTGAATAGTAATGTAAAAACTGCTTTATATTCATGTTTTGAACAGTCAATGACTTTGAAATGTAATGTAATATTAGTGATTCAAATAGCATTTAATATTTATGTGTTTACATTTTCTTATTCCAAGGACCTCCATCAGCACCACAAAATCTCATATTTAATATCAACCAGACAACAGTAAGCCTTGAATGGAGTCCTCCAGCTGATTCTGGGGGAAGGAGCGATGTGACTTACCGTGTTGTTTGCAAGCGTTGCAGCTGGGAGCAAGGGGAGTGTATACCTTGTGGGAATACTATTGGATATGTTCCCCAGCAAAGCGGATTAGTAGATACTTATATTACCATTGTGGACCTCCTTGCCCATGCCAATTACACTTTTGAAGTTGAAGCTGTGAATGGAGTATCTGACCTGAGTCGTTCCCAAAGACTTTTTGCAGCAGTCAGTGTAACAACTGGCCAAGCAGGTATGTTTTCTTATTAAAGTTTGGACAGTTAAAGTACAATGCAATCCTGTCATAGTGTACATAGTTTACTTTTTTCAGAATCTCTTTTTACATGTACAGGAACAAGAATGAACACTCATTGAGGAAATATTGACTTATGTCTAGTGGAACATCCTGTATGGATGAGAACCTCTGTTTTCTTCTTCTTCCATAAATAGGACAATTTTTGATGATTTTTTGAAAACATTTCATAACATTTTAAGTAGTGCATACACTTCAAGGTTTACTACTTTTTGTCCTTATCTCATTCATTTTTTCATATGTGTGATTATAAGTAAAGAGTAGAGAAATGCAGGGGAAATCATCCCAAGGGAAATATTTAAGTGCGTTGAATTGACAGGCCTGTAGAGAATAAATTTGGAGTGATATTTCAGTCCACATCTACTTTTGCTTCTGGTACAGGCCAATAAATCTATAATAGACTATTTTTGGAATGAATATTGTCACTTTATTTTCTGTTCTTAGTGTCTTTTTTTTCATATTTATATATTTGTGTTTTTTTATTGTATTATTTTTTTTAGTTACCCTTCATTTAATTATTTGTTTAGGCATAAATGACAGCGGTAAACATTTATTTCCACCAGAATCAGTAATATGTTGCCTGTAAGATATATTTCTTTTAAGGTAGTTTCTTTTACACAAATAATGGTACCAATTTGGATGGAGAAACATGAGGATGTTTTATGTATATATTTGTATATTTGTACTATTTGATAGGATAATTGCACTGTTTGATAGATGGTTCTGCCCAAATGAAGAGTTAGATTTCTTTTGTCATATTATATCAAAAGCTTACTCTGTGATATTTTGCTTTAAATATGAAACTTTCACCCTTGGTTATTATTATGGTTACACTAACTATGCATGTCCAAAACAAACTGTTTTAGCAGAATTCTTCAAACAGCAGATCCCAGGCTAGTGAAATTGTTCATGTTAATAAAAAACTGTGTTGTCAGTAGTGTTTTTGGTTACTTATAATTGTAAGCCCAGTCTGACTATTTGTATTTTATTTTTGACAGTAACCGATAACATGCAAATAGGGTGTTTTTAAAGCATTGTAAATCTGCTTCTTATGAAGCTACCTTAGGCGGTGATACAGGCATTCTGCAATGTGCAAACAAAAGCATATTTTCATTGTGATGATGGCGTTCCTTTGTTTTGTTTCTGCCGCTGGATAATAAAGCCTCAGAAAAAGACATTCCAGTGTTTCATGATCTCATAGAAATATGTTTGGTCAAAACTCAAGATGAATTGGTTTTGTTTCCGATTGATGTTCATGTCTAAGAAGGTTGTAGAATTCCAGAAGGGAGAAATATGTTAAGTGAAAAATATAATAAATAAAATGATATTTGAAGGCAAGTGTAATATATTTAGGTCCTTTATATCACAACCTTTAGTTCTTTTAGTTCACCACTTCATGTATACAGCATTAATATGAAAGATATCATGACCTATATCAAGAGACATAAACAACAGATCATATGAACAAGCAGGGATGATATATTCTATGCTCCATAAACTCTCTCAAATTCACTATACAGTACTGTCATGTAAACAATACATATATTTAGTAATAATAATATTCCTTATGCAATGACATGTATGATTTAATAATTCATATTTTTAATCATGTATACCTATACTGATATTACCTTTGTTAAGTGTACACATTTATGTTTGTTTATAAGGCTAAAAAAAGATACAAGTCCATCCAGTTCAGCCTATTGATCTGCAATGTTGATCTAGAGGAAGGCAAAAATCCCATGAGGCAAGCGATTATTATTCTTATATTAGGGAAAAAAATTTCCTTCCCGACTCCAATATGGCAATCAGAATAAATTCCCTAGATCAAGATCCCACCTTCAGTTATCCAGTACCCATAACTTGTAATGTTCTTACACTTACAAACCAGTTTTGTACTCCTTAATGGATTTAACCATGACAACTTCTTCAGGCAGAGAGTTCCATAGAAAAGAGATGAATAGGCTCGCTCAAATCCCATGTAATGAAAAATAAGTGAACTCTGGGGTGCTCAGAGACAGCCGTAATATAATCCAGAAATAGTAGAATCGGCACTCCCAAAGAATAAAAACAATTC
>WMED01018695.1:0-12628 GCA_019650415.1 Pipa parva | reverse complement strand
ACAGTATGTTACTAAATCACTGGTTATATGATTGAATAATATTAAGCAAAACAGAGAAATTTAAGTGAAATGCAGCTAAGTGCAATTAATCAAAAAATAAAAACTACATCTGGTGCAATTACGATTTAATTGTGGAAACCCGTTGCAAGTTCACCTCCAGGAAAAAATCCCCCATGGTGCATCCACCCAAGAGTGATCTAGGGCAGGAACTAAGCTCACAATGGCGGCAGGAATCTGGGGTAAGAACTAAGCTCACAATGGGATCAGGAATTTGGGGCAGGAACTTAGCTCATAATGGGGGAAGGAATCTGGGGCAGGAAATATGCTCACAATGGGAGCAGGAATCTTGGGCAGGAACTAAGCTCCCAATTTGTTACAACACTGGCATTTCTCCCTGGTTATAAGGATTCTTAGATATAAGAAATGGTTAATTTATTATTAAATATTTATTAGAAAAACACATCCATGTATTGCACAATTTTTCCAGCGTATAATAATACACTATATATAAAACAAACACTATATATTACAAAAACAATGATTTATAAAATGAGTTACAGTTTATGTATGATAGGATATCGCCAGTCTATCTTATGCTCATTCTGGGCAAGGCTAAGCTACCCATACATGTGCAGGTTTGGCAAATTAAGTCACATGGGCATTCACAATGTTCAGTCTGAGACACAACAGACTAAATGCAGAATACGTCCTAATCTTCTTTCAGCGATAATATAAAGGAAGTATAATGACTTCTGTCCCCCCACTTCTGTACAGTTTCTTGTCCAGTTCAGCCTTTATTTTTTTCATCACAGTGTCCCACTTGACAATCTTAGATGTCCATTTTCACCAGATCACACAGATAAACAATATTACTGACCATGAGGAAATGACAAGAATAATACTGTAGAAAAATCAATTTCAGGTTAAATCATGTATTATTGTCCATGTGGTGCTTTCAGTATTCTTCTTCTGTGCTTACACTTTGCCGGCTTCCTTTCCATCCTTTAAAAGAAAAACATTGTAGTTTACTCATACAGAAAGTGAAGACTTTATCTCTGAATGAGAGGAACTGAAACAGCAGATCAGACTACAGAACAAAGGCAGAAGATGACCAAAGATGACTTCCTGTTTTACCTTTACATTACCTTATTATATATACAATGTAAGCTTATACAAGGTGTACGGTATCTTGAAATTTATATAATGCATGCTCCATATACCTGTATTTACATCCACATCATTTTTTATTTTTTATATTTTGCATGTGTTTCTGTGTATATGCAACTATATTTTATTCATTACAGTTCCCTGTCTGCATATCGGCTATTTGGAAAGCATTTATGCATTCCACAAGTCGGCAGTAATATTCTGTGTATCATTTCCTGGTTGCGATTGGTGTTGGAACACATTTGTCCTGGAATTGTTCCTATGACGTCATATCCGGTATTACATGCAGCAAATGAGGTATATTTAAACTCAGCCGCGATTATGTTTATTTACATACTGATTGACTCCTGAGGAAGCTGTTTTCATGGCGAAACGCGTTGAGAAGGGACACCAGTCTGGGATTTCATAAAGGAGATCGTTTTTTTCTTATTCTTGTATTTATGTTGTATACCTATCAGCCGTTTGTGAGTATATTTACTTTTTGGATATCTAATAAACATTAAAGGTTTACACTATGGATGTTTCTCTTCCTTTTCCCTTTATGGATCCTGATCTTTAATCGTTTTCATGGATGCATTTGGATTCTGTTTGGAGGAGTGGATTTAGGATCTACTTGTTTAATGCTTTTTATCTTATACATCTGGTGAGCATATAGTTTGTACACTGGTGGATCACTTGGTTTATCACATTTTTGGCACATATTATTTGTATTTATTTGCTCATCACCACAAAACTTTGTAGACATGTTAATAAGTCTCTACTGCTGGCTTCTTGGGCTTTACTATTTATTTAATTGTCACACAGTTAACGCACTATTGTAGTGCAATTTTGTATACTTCTTTTTTAGGTTTCGTATACGTGATTCTGACTCCACCATGCCTGGTGGAGGGCCAACACTGAGATCTCAGAATAGTAATACACTTACAGCCTTATTCACCATTATGCAAAGTGAGCCGGGAAGCATTCGGCTCACTTCGCAAATGGTATTGTGCGCCCGTTGATGTCCTGTATGTGGACATCAGCGAGCGTATTACAGAGATTCCAGTCCTGTTGAGGAGACTCGAGTGCTCTCACCGAGACTGAAATTCCTTTAATGTGCTCGCTGATGTCCGCGTGCAGGACATCAGCGGGCGCATAACACCATGTGCGAAGTGAGCTGAAGGCTTCGCGGCTCACTTCACACAATGGTGAATAAGGCTCTTATTGTCTAGCTCACTTTAGCTTGTGAGAATAGATAGCGTAGGTGTATTTACCTGGGTAGCAGTAGGAGCAGCTGCAGTCTGATTATAGAGTCAGGGAAAAACACTCTTCCTTAGTCTGTTTGCCTGAGATTTTAGACACCTGTACCGTCTCCCAGACGGAAATAATGAATAAAGTCTGTGGTTTGGGTGGTATGCGTCAGCAATGATATTGCATGTTATGGACAGGCAGCGGCTTTGGTAGATATCTTTGATGGAAGTCAGTTGGGTGCCAATGGTCCTTTGCACCATTTTGACCACCCTTTGAAGTGTAGTATGGTAATGCAGTATGTCAGTATACTCTCTATAGAGCATCTATAGAAGTCCACTAGAATTCAGGTACAGACACGCTCTCTTCTGAAACACCTGAGGAGATAAAGCCTTTGATGGGCTTTGCTTAGGGACTTTGAGGAATGGAGGGACCATGTTAGGTTGTTTGATATGTGGATGCCTAGGAACTTGAAGCTGTCCACCCTATCCACCTCAACATTATTGATTAGGATGGGGGGGGGGGGTGCTTGTGTTCATAGTTTCCTCTCCTGAAGCCAATGATCAGCTCCTTGGTCTTCTTGGCATTCAGAGAGAGCATATTGATGTTACACCAGGCCACTAGATTATTTACTTTCTCCATGTAGGCTGCTACATTGTCTCCCTTGATGAGGACAATGACAGTGGCGTCATCGGCATATTTAATAATATGGTTTGTGTTGTGGATAGCAGAGCAATCGTAGGTGAAGATGGAGTAGAGGAAGGGACTTAAAACACATCCTTGAGGTACACCATTGTTGAGGCTGATCACAGAGGAGACAGAGCTGTTTAGTCTAATGAACTGTCTTCTATCTGTCAGGAAGTCTAGGATCCAGTTCCGCATGAAGGAGTCAATGCCAAGTTGTTCTAGTTTAAGGATAAGCCTAGGTGGCATGACTGTGTTAAATTCAGAACTGAAATTGATGAACAACATATTGATGTGTGAATCTTTTCCCTCAAGGTGCGTTAGGGCTGAGTGCGGGGACGTGGCTATGGCATCTTCCATAGATCTGTTCTGTCAGTAGGCAAATTGAAAAAAGGGTCAATAGAGGCAGGAAAGTTTGACTTCAAATGGAATAGCACCAGTCTCTCCAGGCACTTGGCAACCAGATAGGTTAGAGCAATTGGCCTGAACTCATTTGGTTCTCTAGCACAGTGGGATTTGGGGACAGGGACAACAATATCTGACTTGAAGATGTGGTATGGTGCATTGATTAAGAGACAGGTTGAAGATGTCGGTGAGGACATCTTCCAATTGCACAGAGCATGCTTTGAGTACTCTGCCAGACACACCATCAGGACTGACTGTCTTCTTGGCTTCTACCCTGTTGAGACAGTCACACACCTCAGTGCTAGATAGTACTAGAGGCAGTTCATTAGCTGAGGGACTGTTTTTAAGTGGAGACAGATTGTTTAGCCGGTGAAAGCGAGCATAAAAGAGGTTTAACTCGTCAGTTTGAATAACAGAGGAGGGAGATGAAGCGTGTGAGTTATACTGTAGTTGGTTAGATCATGGATGCCTTACTACATACATCTGGAACCAGTGAAGATGAAGTATTCCTCTATCTTTGCTTTGTAGGAATGTTTAGCCTCAGCGATGCCCTTCCTGAGAGAGTTTTTGGCAATTGTGTATGTTGTTCTGTTGCCCGATCTGAAGGCATTATCCCTTTATTTGAGTAGGAGCCTGACATGTCCAGGGCTTTTGATTCACAAAGATACGGATGTTCTTTTGGGAGGCCACTTGCTCGATGCTCTCAGTGAGGTGTTTTAAAACCAGTGTATTTCTTGATGTCGGTGAGTGTGCCAGTAGTGGCTAGGGAAGCAATTGCCTTCCAGTCAGTCAGCAGAATCCGCATCTATATTCCAAATTTTCACCTGTTTGGATGATGGCTTGACTCTTTTTATGATTGGAGTATATTTAGGAAGGAGAAATAAAGAGAAGTAGTTAGATTGACCCAGATGGGAGAGGGGATTAGCCTTATATGCATCAGCAACATTGGTGTAGACAAGGTCAAGAATCTTATTCCCTCTAGTTGGACAGGTGACATTTTGATGCATTCTCAGGAGTACAGTTTTTAGATTGGCGATATTAAAGTCACCTGCAATAATGAAGATTCCATCAGGATGCATAATTTGTGCCGAACTGATGGCAGATTGGAGGTTCTCCATTGCGGAGCTTGTGTTAGCATTAGGTGGAGCATATATAACACAGATAACTACACATGAAAACCAATGTGGGAGGTAGAACAGTCTGTACCTGATGATGGTGAGCTCCAGGTCAACCAAGCAGTGGGTCTTTAGGATGATTGCATCATTGCACCAGTTTTTGTTAATGTAGGAGCAAACACCAACCCCCCCCCCCCCCCCCCCCCCCCTTTTTTACCCGTGATGTCAGATGCTCTGTCTGCTCTAAGAAGAATGTAGCCATCTAGTTCAACAGCACAGTCAGGAATAGAATCATTTAGCGAGGTCTCAGGGAAGAAGATGAGGTTGCAATCCCCCTTTTCTGGGCAGTTATCCAGATCATTAGTTCATCAATTTGTTGGGGAGAGATCTCACATTAGCAAGGAGAATGCTGGGGAGTGGGGGCCCGAAGGGGTTGAGTCGTATCTTAGTTTTCAGCCTACCTTTTTTACCTCTCCTTTTTTTATGGTGTAGTCTACAACCTTGCCACCAGGTGTCACTATGGTTACCCATAGCTCTATTATTGCAGATATTGTTTTCCATAAAGAGCCTAATAGGGGCCTCATTGGTTGGCCAGATAAGACTAGCAGGGTTTCCAGAGACAGAATTTCTGGAGAGTTAACAGTGCAGAACGATCATATCTGATGACTTTGCTCACCTCAGTGAAGGTACGCTTCAGCAGATTCCTTAGTTTGTTGCGATTTTATCTGTATGAGTGTTTGTGGTGGTTGAGGAGGTTGTCGAAGTTGCGACTGCGACTAGACTTCATACCACAGTATCAATGTAAAGTTTGGCGCGTGTGGCTGCGGTCTTCCCCATAGGCCTAGATGCGACCGTGACCTTTCTGGATGCGTGGCTCACGTGTGTCTTTGGTGCATTAGTTATTGTAGAGGAACTGTATACTGTAAATGATTCCTTGTGCTACTTGTTCTCTGTATTTGAAATATGTTCTACTGATATATGTGTATATGCAATATATATATATATATATATATATATATATATGCATTATGAATTGATGTTGCTAAGTCTGATTTTTCATGCTGCTGTTTCTTTAATAAATATGTTTGTTGTTTCATAAAGAGTTACTGGCACCCTGTATTATTATACTGCACCTTATCTTATGTGAGCTGTATGTTTATTACCTACTCCTATCGATAAGTGGGGTGTACTTCGGGGCTGAATTAGTCTGGTATGTGTACTTCAAAGGGGGAAGTACGCGTGAATGTAAAAATTGTTAACGGTTTTAATATTTACCGTTGAACTACCCATTACACAAGGATATCTGGGTAATAATGAGAATATATGTATAGCTGAAGGGTTTCATTGCTTTCAGATATGACTGATTGTGTAATCTCAGTGAATAATGATGGATAATGAACAGTTTTTTAATGGCCAAATATCATGTATGTGAATAGTTTTGGGAAACAATTTGATACATTGTTATAACTAGTAGAAGTCAAGACCTCTTTTTTGTTTGTATCAATCAAAATTGTCCTGTTTGGTGTTTTTAAATGACTTGGCTTGGGAAAAAGGCTGAATGAGAAAACTTAACATTTTAGAGCAGCGGTTCTCAACCTTTATGAGGCTGCGACCCCCGGTGCTGACATCACCACGCACCGCGTGATGACGTTTTGGCCAAACGTCATCACGTACGCACGTCACGTGGTGACATTTTTGGCCAACGTCACCCCACAGGAACCCTTATAAGGAGGTGCTGCAGAAGTTCTAGACCCCTGTGGGATGGCCGCGTGACCCTTGCCGGGGTTGCGACCCACAGGTTGAGAACCGCTGTTTTAGAGTGACTGATATTTTTCTAAAAATATTCCAGTTCCTCTTCCCTGTTACTGCTTTATTACATCTAACTGGAACGTCCCTGCATTGTACTAATGTATTGATACTCGTTTTCTGTAATTGGAAAGTGACCAGTGGAATTTATATGCTACTGGTTATAAGCTAATAAGAAAAACAGAAAATTACCTTGTAGCTTTCTGTATAGAATAAACCCTACGATCATGAATACAATGGCCGCAATGACGGGAAGCACAACGTAGATGGTAATTCCGACCTTGGGTACTGTTATTGTAATTAAAAAAAAACCCAATCAAATATAAAATAAAATGACGTTTGCAGAATGATAAAGTCAATCAAATTAAAGGGGGTGGGATTCAATGGCTGATTATCTATATACAGCTCTAAAGTGGTATGATCAGGAACCCACCAGTAAACAAGAGATCAGGGACCCACCAATCAAAAGATTATCTTCTTGTCTATTTACTCTCTTCTTCTTTTCTAGCATCCCTCCTCTCCAAATTACCTTCCTACTTTATACTACACTCAAGAACATGCTATGGTGATGCAGTTTAAAATTACAGGAGGCCTCGCTGAGGCCTGGAACCACCAACAGTTTTCCTGGTGTTCTAGTGGGCCAGTCTGACCCTGATTCTAGTCATACTCTACGCTACACTTACCCATCTCCCAAGCACATTAATTACCTTTATCTGTGTTTCCTCCTGGAACTGCTAGATGAGTTCACCAATACCTCTCACAAGAGGAAGGATCTAATATGCAGCAAGGACTTATTGTATTAACTGCCACAGGACTGCACTAGCTTGAGGCTAGAACAACAGGCAATCCTTGCAGGTGGAATGTAATTTGAAGAGCACTTAGCTTTGCTGACAGATTGCTTTGGCTCTTCCCCTTCTCTTTGCAATTTTCTGGAAATGCCAGCCTGGGAGTGGATATGCCTCTTTCACATTACTTTGCATTATCTAATCTGTACAATTTCACAAATTCAAAACAGTAGCATGTCTACTAGCTGACACTTTAGTTCCTTGATTTATTCCTTATTTATTTCCATACTGAACTGACACTCACCAAACGGTACCACCATCTCTTTGTCCAGACTGCTGTGATCCACATGGCAGGAGTAAATGTCACTCTTCTCCAGAGTCACCTCCACATTGACTTTGATCTGGTAGGTGCCATCTGGGTTTGGCAGGATCTGTGTTGCCTCTTCTGTGTGAATCTCATGTCTGTCATTCTTTATCCATTTTACAGCCACATCACGGGGGTAGAAGCCATAAACCCAACAGCGCAACGTTATGCCCCTGTCTGAATACCAGCTGGAAATACTGACATTGGGCTGAACTGATAGGAAGAGTGAGGAAAGTCATTAGTCAATAAACAACTGAACATTCGTTGTGGAAAAGTGAAGTTGACAGCTTCAGCTTATAAATTCAACTTGGTTGAATTTGGGTGGATCAGAACACTCACTTGAAAGCTCTGTTTGAGAGTTCATGTTCCTTTTTATTGGGAAAATGCATTGGTTCCTCTGATAACTAATCACACTACTGCCTAACACAGTGTTTTTCAACCTTTTTTATTCAGGGGAACCCTTTGGTGTTGTTAGATTTCTGGCGGAACCCCTACAGAAATGTTTTCTCGCACACTTCAGAAAACTACATTAACCCATTAATAACCATTAGCCTTTGTCTGCCCTAAACCAACCCATCCAGTGCAGTAAAGAGTATACTGATCACTGTCAGATCACTGTTGGCTGGGATATGGTTCAGATCACTCTCGGACAGTGCCAAGGTCCACGGTCAGGGCCGTGTCCCAGCTGGCCTGCCTACCTGCATGCAGTGTGCAGTAGTAGTAGTGTGCGTGCTGCGTGCGGGTGGGCAGGTTGGCTGGGGTACGGTCCTAATCGCTGGCATCTGTGTTGTTTGAAAGTGATTGGGACCGTATCCCGGCTAACCTACCTGTTTGCACGCAGTATGTAGTGTGTCGCGGAACCCCTGGCTTGTTCTTGTGGAACCCTTGGGTCACTGGTCTAACAGTAGACTTGGGGACATTTTCCTTTGAGAGGCCTATAACAATTGTCTTATTCATGTATCCCCTTCCTGATGTCCCTGGTCTCCATCTTAGAAAAAGCGCCATCAATACATCATTTCATTTTATTACTTTTAAGACCTCCACAAAAGCTAATTAAGAATGTTTAGGATCCAGCCACAGGGCGGTGTTTGTTATTCATTGAGATATAATATAGACTAGATGTAAATGAAGCTCAACTCTGGTAAATGGGGCCAACTTGGTAAAGGAAAGCTCTGGACTCTATGAAGCTGTGAAGTATGCACACTGTGGCAACATAAAGAAATTCTGAATTCTATTAAACTAGTCTATTCCATAAACTTTGTTTAGTTATTTATCCCAAAACAAACATTTATATCAGATATTGATATTATTTTGTCTTTTCAATTATATGATCTAGCTCAGGGGTTTCCAAATGCCGGGCAGTGGACCCCTCGGCAATGGGCCGCCTGATGGTGAGGCTCGCACAGGAAGCACATCACCGTCATGCAGCCATCAGCATACAGTAGCAAAAGGCTGAGGACAGCTGATCTAGCTATCCCCAACGTAATTAAAAACCTTCGTCTAGTGTGCCACCTGCTCTTTAGGATAAAAGTAAGTTCTCTCCTCATAAGCTATAAAAATGTATAACAGGAAAGAGTCTGAGAGATAAATTAACCATCTTGCTTGTATTATAAATACTCGCCCATTGTTGTTCTCATAGTAATATAACTTGTATTCTTTATACATGCTGAATATATGCTGAAACACATTTTATCAGATCCTGCACGCGTTATGCAAAACGTTTGTGGAGAGAAATCCTGCTCCTGGGTGGACTTTGTGCATTATAAGTTTCTGCTCTTGTGCCTTAACTCCTCTCTCTCCCTAGCCAAACAATCCTACTTCCGGACTCTCATAAACCACAATAAATCTAACCCCCGTTGTCTATTTTCAATCTTCAACTCTCTTCTTCGTCCTTCGCTCTCTAGCGAGCAAACGCCCCGGCTCTCCCCACAAGATTTTGCTGACTTTTTAAAAAATAAAATCGATCATATTCGTAACCAGATTGCTGCTCCTCCTACTGATGCTAACATTACTCTACCTACGCCCCCTTCTGAGTTTCTGAATTCTTTTTCTCCCGCTACCCAGTCTGAAGTTTCTCAACTTCTCTCTTCCTCCCGTCTCACGACGTGCCTGCTCAAACCCATGTCTTCTTCTCTAATAAAGTGCTGTGATTCTGCTCTTGTGCCGGCCCTCACGCGCCTGTTTAACTCTTCACTGTCCTCTGGAACTTTTCCTTCTTTGTATAAACGGGCCTGTATTAAACCCATCCTTAAAAAAGCTATGTTGGACATTGTGTGCCTTGCTAACTACTGTCCTGTCTCTCTTGCCGCTGGCCTCTAAACTTCTAGAACGTCTTGTCTGTACCCGTCTTACTAGCTTTCTGCATGAACACCATCTCCTTGACCTGCTGCAGTCTGGTTTTAGGCCGGGGCACTCTATGGAGACTGCTCTTTGTAAACTTGCAAATGATCTCCAGGCTGCCAAGGCCAAGGGTCACTTTTCTGTTCTAATTCTCCTTGACCTTTCCTCTGCATTTCACACTGTCGACCACTTCCTTGTTATTAAAATTCTCCATGTGCTTGGGGTCCATGATCGAGCTGCTTCTTGGCTGGCTTCCTATATCTCCGATTGTTCATTCTTTGTCTCCCATGCTAATAACTTCTCTTCTCCTGTCCCGCTTAAGGTAGGGGTGCCCCAAGGTTCTGTCCTTGGCCCTCTCCTGTTCTCCCTCTACACTCTATCCCTGGGCGATATCATCAATTCATATGGTCTCCAATATCACTTATATGCTGACAATACCCAAACTTATTTATCTGCTCCTGACCTAACGCCTGCATTACAGTCTCAAATCTCAAATTGTCTTCTGGCAATCTCCTTGTGGATGGCCAAATGCCACCTCAAGTTAAAACTTGCTAAAATGGAAATGACTATATTCCCACCCAAACCTGGTCCCGTTCCTACATTTTCCATTCAAGTGGATGGTGCGAGTATCAACCCTGTAACCTCTGTTCATTGTCTTGGAGTGACTTTTGACTCTGCTCTTTCCTTCTCTAAACACATCTCTTCCACTGCTAAATCTTGTCGATTCTTTCTTTGCAACATTGCCAAGATCCGCCCCTTTCTCTCTCGCTCCACTGCTAATACCCTCTTGCATGCTCTTGTCCTGTCTCACTTGGATTACTGCAATGTTTTTCTTTCTGGCCTTCCAGTTTCCTACCTCTCCCCGCTCCAATCTATTCTAAACTCTGCTGTCAGAATTCTCTCTCTACAGAAAGGACGACCCTTCTCCCAACCTCACTCTGCTCCCTGGCTTCTGTAATTAAAAGAATTATTTACAGTGTTCTCCTTTTGACATTTAAGGCATTCCACTCTCTTGCCCCACCCTACATTTCCTCACTCTTATGTCTGTATGTTCCTCGGCGTCCACTACGTTCCTCTAACAGCAACCAGCTTTGCGTACCTTGTACTAATACTGCCCTTTCTCGTCTTAAACCCTTTTCACTCTCTGCCCCTCACCTTTGGAAGTCTTTACCCTTTTGTCTCCGCCAGGTACATTCCCTCTCCACCTTCAAAACCAAATTGAAATCCCATCTGTCAGAGCACTAGCACTGATTCTTATCATTGATTTTATATATAATTTTTATGTTTGATATCTGTATATATCTATATATATATATATCTATTGTATTCATCTATTTATTCACTGTATTTATCTATATCTATTTTGATCTATTTATTTGTATTTATGGACCTATGACTCCACAGCTCTTATTGTCCTATCTGCGTATGTAAGTCTTCCTCCCACTTAGATTGTAAGCTCCTTGGGGCAGGGACCTTCAACCTCTTGTGTCAATCACAACCTAGCACTTAATTTGATGTATCCTTGTGATATTTTACTTGTATTGTGTAATGCATTTTTACCTTGTCTGTATTGTACTTGTATCACTGAATTGTACAGCGCTGCGTAAATTTGTGGCGCTTTATAAATAAAATTATACATACATACATACATATGTATAAGCTGTAAAAAGTGATCAAATAATACAATAAATGTGTAATACTGAACCAACTCTTTCATTTATGAATGCACATAACCAAGAATAATAGGGGTGTGGGTTTAGTAATGTATACTGTATATGGATTTAAAGACATATATTTACATACTGACGTATCTGACCCAACCCACCTTTCTTCTCCATGTCAGCCGTTATATAAGGGAGGTACATCTTCATATGCTGGATACATTCATTTTCCATGTATCTCCTATTTCCCTTTGCATTGGAATACTGCTTGTTCCACAGCTGTGTCATAGTCAGAGCTTCTTGTTTTGCAGGAACGAACACCTCTTGCTCTTTATCGAATGTTATTAGCTCCGTGCCATCAAATGCAATCTCTTGGTATCCCCCCGTGGTACCATCCTCATACAGATCACACACAAACTTGCGTTGGTAGACGTGAATATCTCCTTTGTCTACAATACAGATACATTTTACCAAGTCAGAATGGTAAAGCACTAGGGCGACGGGCATTGGGGTAGTGGGGATGGTAGACATATACGGTTATTGTTAAAGGATGCTTGGGGGTGGGGCATTTTTAAAACTGGTGAAAAAAAATTCTTAACAGACAATTTTGCCTTTACAATCTGGATTCAGCGCACATTAGCATAAACTCTGCCAGCATTTGGATCATTGCTGGAAAGATGCAACACTACAAAATGGTATTAAATAAGAATCCATGCGCATATCATTGGTTAGCGATGGTAAAGTCTAGGTACATCAGGGGTCTCAAACTCAATTTACCCAGGGGCCGCTGGAGGTAGAGTCTGGGTGAGGCTGGGCCGCATCAGGTTTTCCACAAGAAAACAACAGATTAAAAACAATACATGGCCCTGCGGGGCAATCAGCGGCTTTGTGGGGGTAATATGCAGCTCTGCTGGGGAAATTAGCACCTTTGTAGGGAAATATGCACCTTTGTGGGTTAATACGCGAGTCAGAGGGGCAATGTGCGGCTTTATGGGCTACTGTTACATCTGTGATTTTTTTTTTAAATTATAATTGGGGTAAATTTTATGGCTGGGGGCAAGCTGGGGACACTGG
>WMED01018693.1:0-12628 GCA_019650415.1 Pipa parva | reverse complement strand
CCAGCAACACACCACCAAACACCAAATAATGTCAAGTGTCCAGTAACAAAGCAAGATGACTAGTAACAAACCATCAAACACCATACAATGTCAAGTGTCCAGTTACAAAGCAAGATGACCAGTAACAAACCATCAAACACCATAAAATGCCAAGTGTCCAGTTACAGAGTAAAATAACTCCTGGTTATTTGTAGTTCCAAATGACCAAGGTCCCCATCTCCAGTACCTTAGTTGCCTCACTTTGTGATCCATTTCCTCCAACCAGTGTGAAAGTGTGTCTCCTAGTTGTCTTATTGGTCTTAAGAGTTTGCCTTATACCTATACCTATACCTATACCGTAGTGAGAAGCGTTTCTCCCCAGTAGATGTTTTATGTGATGCAGAATGATTGAGTAGGCAGCACTGATAAACTTCCATACCAGGAAATGTGTATGTGTGATGTGTACTGGGCAGTTTTCCATGAAAAGTAACTCTCCCCCAGACATTTTTGCCCTACTTACTACTTAGCACATGTGCACAAGACTTTTTATTGTCTGTAATCTCCTGCATTCCAACTTAATTTATGCAGCCAAACGGTAAGCACACTGCTTAACCAATAGCAGTCAGGCAGCTTTTTCTTCTCATGCAGAAGAAGGGGGGGAAAAATGTTAGCTTTCAGGAAAACTAATTAATGGAAACAAACTGCAAGTATTATTTCTTCCCTAAACTTTTTTTTAACTACAGTATTTGTGTCAGCAATTGGCTTAGTATAAAGGAGTTTTATATGTATGTGTGCAGTTATGTCAGCATTATAATGCCCCTTTAATAGAGTAAATTAATTGCATACTGTTGTGTAGACCTCTTGTATTGTTTCTCCAAGGGTATTGCAATGGCAGTTGTGTAACTATATGGTGTACACATTGCGAACATAGCGCCAGATATTGTTAGGGTCTGGATCACATCCCATGAATCTGAAATTACCTAGCGATCCTTCGATTCACCTCGCAGAGACTGGTATGCGCTCCCTGCTCTCCGGCACGCGGAGATCAGCGAACGTTTTAAAGGTATTCCAGTCTCACGAGGCGACTTGAGTGGTTGCAAGGTGAGCTGAAGTACCTTTAAAGCGTTCGCTGATCTCTGCATGCAGGAGAGCAGGGAGCACATACCAGTCTCGGCAAGGTGAATCGAAGGATCGCCAAGTAATTTTGCACTTTCCTGAATTACCCCCAAGGCTAGATTTTCCTTTAGGCACAAGAGGCATGTGCCTATAGGCAACTCACTCCTAGCAGGAGTCTCACTTCTAGTCAGGCAGATAGGTAAGCAAATTTCTTAAAGTATATAATATGATTTAGTCTTTTTCTATTTCTACAAAGGGGTGTGGTTAGTTGGTGGGTGTGGCCTAAGGCACCAAACATTCTATGCCTATAAACTCCTGAGATGCAAATCCAACACTACTATATAAGTTTTCCCTTGTAAACTGAAGGGCAACACTGATACCATGTCATCAAGAGTAAGGCCTTGCAAGTAAGAGATGCCCATTGGCCATGAATACATTCTTTCCCAGGATTCCAACTTGAGGGAGGGAGATGTGATATGTGAAAATGAAGTGTTACAGGCTGCATGGAGGT
Organism: Pipa parva; assembly: GCA_019650415.1. NCBI lineage: Eukaryota > Metazoa > Chordata > Amphibia > Anura > Pipidae > Pipa > Pipa parva. The sequence continues at coordinate 11,022 of WMED01018693.1, read as the reverse complement.
AAACATTGATGATGTGTAATAAGATCCCTGCATTTTGGTTCTTCTTTACAGCACTTCTACAAATACTTGTGGGCTAGAATTCCTTAACAGGGAGGTAAAAGACTAATTACCAAACCTTGGAAGGACTTTATTTCCATTGGTTGCTTTTTCAGATCTTAATTTCAGATGGCCTTTCTTCCATACCAGCATCAGTTCAGCAACTGCAGACGCCAACCAGTGTCCAGACAAAGGTCAGCTGATGAAATCAAGGTGATTGCAGTAATATTGCTGAGTGACAGGGCTACTGGGGATGTTTCTGATAACCCTTGACTGGCACTTGCAGATTAGCAATTGGGCATTTTAAGGGCTGCTGAGTACTTAGTAAAGGCAAAGTACTGAGCTGATAGAAACAGATGACACGACTGTTTCTCACTACAATAACAACGAAAAGGGTTAATTTCCCACACTGAATCTGGGAATAACCAGTGATCACATGCATGTTTTCAATTAAGAAATGACACAAAGTAATTATACTGTATCCTGAAAAAATGAAACGATTTTAATGTAACATGGACAAATAGTTCTAATAAATACCCCATATGTAAACATAATATCCAGGTATTAAATGCAAGGTGTTATCTGTAGACGCATTCGTATAAACCATATCACACAGGAGTCACAAGAAAGATATAATTAGTACAAGTGTCCTGTGAGTCAATTCATTTCTATTGCTGATCACTGCCTTCCTTTGTTGGTCCACTGAGTGAGTCTTCCATTCCTCAGATCTCTTTCAGCAATACCTCTTGACCTAGGAACCTCCTCCTGATTGCACATAGCCCGGGGAACAGAGGATTGGTTTCCAAAGACCGTCTGTGGATACAATTAAGAATGGAGACAACAAATTCTAATGATGTACTAATTTACTTTGCACAAAAGAAAAGGGACAAAGTTGCCTACAGCCATACAGTACAGGAATCAGTTAGCAAGCTGTTAATGAATGAAATGTTCATATATCAAAACAAAGCTGCAAAAAATATATATTCATAAGGGACATTTACGCATTTTAAGTAACATCATCACAGAGAAATAAAATATAAAGCACATGTCAGAGTAAATAGTCTTTTTACATATGTGTCCATGACCTGGCACAATTCAAACCCCAGCATATCATACAGGAGACCACCTAAAAACCCTAAATTCGTGAGCTCAGGGAAGGTGATCAAATGTGAAAGTAAAGTAGAAGACTAGCTGTACACTGAGTAGCACCTCGGGCATGGCCACTAACGAGAGCATAAGACTAGCCATCCACTGAGTAGCACCTCGGGCATGGCCACTAACGAGAGCATAAGACTAGCCATACACTGAGTAGCACCTCGGGCATGGCCACTAACGAGAACATAAAACTAGCCGTCCACTGCGTAGCACCTCGGGCATGGCCACTAATGAGAGCATAAGACTAGCTGTCCACTGAGTAACACCTCGGGCATGGCCACTAACGAGAGCATAAGACTAGCCGTACACTGAGTAGCACCTCGGGCATGGCCACTAATGAGAGCATAAGACTAGCCGTACACTGAGTAACACCTCTGGCATGGCCATTAACGAGAGTATAAGACTAGCCATACACTGAGTAGCACCTCTGGCCATTAACGAGCAGCACACAAAGATGATTCCTGATTTTTTAAACAAGGGATTTTTAAACATGGCTGAAAAGTTATTTAACACCAAATAATGAAAATGACTCAGATGCATTTATAGTTCCTATACATCCAAACTGTGCTTTAAAAAAAATATAAACTGTATCTATAAAGTATGGATTTAGCTACTTAGCTACAAAAACTGGGCTTTTTGGCAAACTTCCTGAATATGGTTGCTCCAAAGAAAACAATGGGGCTAGGTGAGGTCTGTTTAAAAATATGGCTGCTATCAGTAAATATAAAAGAGACAAAAAACAATAAAATTCCTAAATCAACTTAAGAGATAATATTTGTAAAAATATGTTTTATTAGAATAACTGCCATGCCAAACCAAAATGGTAATTTTTCTTTTTTTTTAAGTTGTTACTGATCCTTTAACTTGGCAACCAATTGATGTGGAGCTGAAGTCACAGGCTGGCTGGCTGGAATACTAAATGCCATCAAACTTGTGCTTAGTTGAGAACACTGAAATAGAGAACTCCAGCAGTACAAAGGCAGGAAGCTTAGGACTGCCCCCTCCACCTTCTAATCCCAGAGCTGATGTGTAATGCCTGTAACACAGGACTAGTTAGAGGCTGTGCCATAATGGGTGGTGGTCCTAAACCTCTACTTTGGCTGCACTAGGATTCTGCATGTATCTGCAAAGCAAAAAACTTAACCATGCTGCAGATTTTAGTAGGGCATATTTACCAAAGAGTGAATTCACATGATAAATGAATTTGCAACAATTTAGATCAATTCACCCACTGTGTAGTGAAGTCAGTTGTGCATATTCATTACTTAATGCTTTGTTGCTGTGAAGAAGCAGATTGTCCCATAGTGCTTTGTGAGAGCTGGCAGGAAATTAGCAGTGGTGGCATGGTGTAGTGAACTCATCGTGAATAGGCGTATTGTAGCAACGTGATGTCATCTTCACATGGATCTGTTTAAAGGAGAGGAAATTTCACCAAAACTTTGTTTTTAATACAGTAATGATATCATACTGGCAATAGGCATGAGTTACTGGACAGCAGTCACATAAATTACAAAAATTGTATTTTACATTCATATCAATGGCAGAAATGCTTATCTCTTGTTGGTACAACTAGGCATTTTCAGTGAAATGTTACTATATTCTAAAAATATAATAATATAATATATAATATGAGGAACCTTGTTATAAGCTCCCCAATTAGCCACATTATTCAATTTAGCCAAATATTCACCCCAGTACATTGGGAGTATTGTCACTTCAATACATGATGAAATTGTTTGCATGTGCAATAGATGCACAGTGGTGTGTATATATGTGCTTGGCGTAATGTTACAAACTGTGTAAAAATGTAACACATCGCAGAAAATAAATATGATTGCTGAATATGCAAAGTTAGTTAAAAGATCAGTAACGCCAAAAATTAAAAACACCTCAGATGTATTTATAGTTATTATAAATGTAATCTGTGCTTCCAAATATTCTAAATAGTGTCTATCAAGTATGATATTTAGCTTTAAAAATGTGCTTTCTGGGGGCACACTTCCTGGATATGTATTATCTAAAGCACCATAGAAAACAGTGGGACTGGGTGAGGTCTGTTTATTAACACGGCTGCTATCAGTAAAGTTAAAACATTCAGAATGCAATAAAATTTCTGAATTTATTTTTCACAGATAAAAATTGTTAAATGGGCTGCAGGTAAATTGTATCCAAATGTTACTGGTCCTTTAAGTCATGCATCTACTGGACGATTTGCACTTTGATTAAAATGTCCCTGGGTCCTTTTCATTTAGTCACTACTTGTGTTAAAAATGTTTCTGAATTTTCAGTGTTAGTAAGTTTGATCTATCTTTACAATGTTTCTCTTTTTCACTTAATAAAGCAAACCAGTTTTATTAAAATGCAGTGAAATGACCCTTGTTACCCATTGTTTATAAAAAGACAAATGCATAAGGAATTAAAGTGATCGTGTGAATAGAGATTGTTTTGTATGTTATTGTTAATGCAATTGCATCAGCTGAGGTCCGGGGGAACCAGGGGCCTGTATATCCAGCAGAAAATATCTCACATTCTTTTCTGTCTTCTGTTATTCCTTTTTGAAATGATAAATAAATAATAGCGTCTGAAATAAACCGTGTTTTATGTACTCATTTTATGACTGCAGCAAAATCAGCAGCAATCAGATAATGTCATTTTATAACCACTCGGGGAGGTGCTCAATGTACACTAACATAGTGAATGTGACCGGTTAAACAGAAAGAAAAATCCCATTCACTTTAGCAGAACAGTTATTCCTAAGTATTGCTGCTGGTAAACATGGTATTTGTGAAGTTGAATTCCTGATTTCAGCTTGAATGGTTTGACTTTGTTCCATATGGTTGCAGCCATCTATTTTTCTGTAAACAAACACCCATTTAGTTCCATTGTTTCCTTTAGAACGTTAGATAATACATATCCATAATGCTAGGTTGACACTAGCGTATGATGAGCAGCGCATAATATGCTACTGTGAAAAAAAGTTTAAAAAAAATACGCTCCAGTGTATTTTTCTTTTGTACTTACCAGCAACATTTGCGGCTTTTCCTCTCTGGCCGCAATTTGTGCGCGCCATATCATACGCCGGCCAAAATGCGACACCCATTGTTCCGGACGCGCCGTCATACATTAGTGTGAACCTAGCCTAAAGTGCCCCAGAAAGCTCAATTTGCTTGAATCCAGCAGAGAGATAAATAAAAAAATCCAGTAAAAAGAATGAATTCAACTTCAAAGATTACATTTTTACCAACACTGAACAGAAATAACAGCCATGTCAATCTTGTCTTATTCTGGTGTCACTAGTTCTTAAAACTTTGGTTTATACATAAATCATTATGGAACTGTCATAGGACAAGGAGCTTGAAAGTACTTAGCATTACACTATAACATGTGACAAAGCAATTATCATGTCCCACCCTTCCAAAACAGTCTACCAAGTCATGGTTTATCCAGAGAAGAATAAATAAAATGTCAGTCCTACTAGTTATAACAACCCTTCTAGCCAGGGGCATACCAATAAGGAGTCAAAGCATTTGCAACCCCCTTAAAGTCCCACAGCACCTGCCTGGCACTACCCTCCCCCACACAGAAAAACACACACATACACATATGTGCTAATTTAGACTATAAGCTCTACAGGTCAAGGACCTCCAACCTCTTGTGTCAAGCACTTAAATTGATGTATCCTTGTGATATTATACTGTATTGTTTAATGCAATTTCCCATGTCTGTATTATATTTTTATTCTGAACTGTACTGCGCTGTGCATGTTTGTGGCACTTTATAAATAAAATTGTACATACAATTGGAAGCTCTTCATTACAATGCAAAATTATTCCTATTTGTGTCATTTATTTTGATAAAAGAGTTACACAGTTTCACATTTCTATTGTAATCCCTCTTGTAAAAAATCAAATTCAATTTTACACAGTTAATCCGGCCCCTTTGACCCCGCAGTGTATGTTGCATAGCATGTGATGGAACTATGCATTGTGTTTGTTCAATCACCTTCAGGGATACTAAACATTCTAATTAGCACAGATGGGGATAGACTGTGAAAAAGGCAATGTTACAGTAAATACATTTATAAACTTTTTCAGTTACAAACATGGACAACTTAGCATGAAATGAATTCATAAGAAAAAAGTGGTCTTTTATAAGAAACTGAGAGTAAGTAACATTATTTATAACAGTTTAACTTTTGTTTGGATCAGCACATCTTGGTGAGCTTTGGTGTTTAAGATAAGAGAACTGTTCAAGGTTAGAAAACTGTATTATTTTTAAATGGTAACTTTAGGATAACTGGATTTCAAAAATGGTGCAATGTTTCAATAGTTCTACGAAAGAAAAAAATATTAGTTATAAATGGAAGGGTTTGGGACAAAAATGTTGAGTGGGGGAATATAGTCATTGTACTCCATGCAGCACAATTATTAAAGTCAACGGTGAAAATTAAGTTCATCTTCATCCTCTAAGAAACAACAAACTAAAAAAAAAAAACTAGTATAATTAAAGGGCAAATTGGATTAAATTAAAAATTTCTTTGGCTAAGAGTTTTACTGGAAAAACACACTAATAAAATCTTTTGCCAGATCCATGCTAACAAGTTGCATTATTTTCTGGGAGAGGATATGTAGGAATTAGAAAAAAATATATATTGTAGGAGTGATATCTGGAGTGATATCATATGAAGGGAGGTTTGCCTCCCAGAACATTGAGTTTCATTCAAATATGTTATGTGGAATTGAATGCAGGACCCCAGTGCTGCAAGCCAACAATGCTATCCACTGAGCAATATTACCAAAAATGTTTCACCACAAGTCCCTTTTATATGTGTGCTTCAGTCTTTGGGGAAGAGAGATACAATTTCTCCTATTTCTGTGCCTTTTTTTACCTCTGAAGAAAAAAGAACAGATTCAAAAAATCCTTTCATTTAATTTACAAGTCCCCCCCCCCCCATGGGATAAAAACTACAATTCCCAGCATTCCTTCCATACATAGCTTTAATAATGCAGGTAGTTTGACATTCCTTTTAGGGTAGGTCACATACATATTGACATTGCACAGTAAAATCAAAGTACTGTCCACAGACAAATGTATTTTTTTTTTTTGTTCAATTATGTATATATTTATTCAAGTAATTTCAGTCTAGTATTTGGCACTATAATAAATCCATTTTCCATTTTCACTGTTGTGGAAGGGGCGACTAAATTCCCACATCTCTAAATCAATCTTACCTATAAACACTTCCAGGAATCATAAACAGTTTATTCCTAAAGTATTTCATATTTCTGAAGCACTAAATCTGGCTGAGATTTAACTCATTAAGTACTTGCATTCTAAATTCCAAATAAAATATCCCCCCCACCCCCCCAAATAAATAAATAACCAATCATATGTCTGATTAAAACGTATAATTCCATACCCCCATGAATAAAAGGTATAGAATAATTAAGTGAAAATGTTATCTCACGTTGAATGATAATATATGTGTACAGCATGGGAATCAGATATAAACCTGCAGGATCACAAATGGAAAATCCTCTGTATATTTACTGATCTCAATAGTTCATGTAAAGCACTATTCTGAGCAGTGAATTCGTTGTATTTATAGGTTGTTTTACTGGAAAATTTGGATCCTACTTTTTACAACTTATTTGATAGATTACTGTTTCTATTTTATACTAATTGGAAACAATAAATGGAACTGGCTGGTCTGTTTGTAATTATTAAGTATTGAGCTATTTAAAAGTACTCTGATATTTTTTTTTGCGAGTTATTTTGCTACATGTAAAGTAACATATAGTGATCTAGCTGACCTGATTAGTGGGGATTTTGTTATAATGAGCATTAATTCATTAATTATCAACCTGTTTTACATAATGAGGTTTTAATATTTTACAATTCGTTCCTGGTTACATAACAATGAAACACTTTAGATTTAGAATCCAGGGAAAACGTCTGCAATTCCGTTGTGAAAGGTTATTTAAAAGATTAAAACGTTAATCTGCGTTATTTATTTATTTGACGCAACTCCTATTAAGATCCTGTTTGGTTTAGGACGTCATAATAGCCTAAGTCACACTCCTTGAAACCCACACTTGTAGGAGAATTCTGTAATGACTTTGCGATCCCTCCTGGTTCGGAAACAGAAGTTCTAAGGTGTAAATCCAGTTGTAGGAAAGTCATTTCACATTCCTGTACTGAGCTGAGTACACTGGCAGCATTTGATATCATTGTGATTTCATCATTATTCAGTTTATTGAGGGATACTGTTGCTAGACAAGTCATTATCTAACCTGCTGAATAATCTGTGCTTTCAGAGATCCTGTTTTCTTTGGATGATTTATTTGTTTAACTTTTGATACTTTGTATCAGTCACATGTCCGAGTTTATTATTTATTCGCTGGCAGTGGAATACATGTGAAATACATTGTTACTAAATGTTATTAAACAATGACGCGTTCCGCAGAGCTGGAACACTTATGCGGAATTTAGTAACTAACTCAGCTATTTTCCGCTCTGTTACAATTACTTATTGATATCGTAAGGTGCATTAAAATGTCTTGTTAGACTTGGTGAATGTTTGTTTTAATAGATTTAACTAAAATGTATTTAAAATTAACCAATAAATAACCTTTGTCTGTGATAACTATTTGTTTTTAACTTTCTAATTGCAAACAATACATCTGAAATCACAATAAACAGACACACAAAACGAGACTGATGATAGATAGATAGATAGATAGATAGATAGATAGATAGATAGATAGATAGATACAGATAGATAGATAGATAAAAATAGATAGACACAGATAGATAGATATAGATAGACAGACAGACAGACAGACAGACAGATAGATAGATAGATAGATAGATAGATAGATAGATAGATAGATAGATCTCAGATTTACAGAACATGGACAATTGAAAAAATTCTCCCCAAACCTCAGAAGTTAAAAAAAAAAAAACACACAAAATTTGTTCCTCTGAAGACTTTATTGCCATTTTCAGTTTTCAGCATGAATCATTTCACTTTTGTAAATAAAAAATAAATGTATGACTAAGAAACGTCTTTGGCTTTTCAGAAATAATACAGTCTCTGCTAACTTGTAAGGATTAGAGTCATAATGATTAATAAAAAACAATAATAAATTAAGAGCAAATATCAAAACACCACACCTTGTCTTTTAGCTACATTCTAAAGAGATACCCCATATGTTTTTAATTAAAAAAAATAAAAATAAAAATGCTATCATCATTTTTTTTTGTCCCATTTTGAAAAAGTACTAATATGCATTATTGGCGACATGGAGCTGTTTACAATTATTGTTTTTCCTATTTCAAGATAACTCAGGTACAATATGATTTTGTTGTATAAAGCACAGTGGTTGATATACACAAAGTGAAAGTGCAAATAGTCATCCCTTTTTTTTAAAGTAATTTTTGCATAGGACTTGCTAATCAGGGTTTTTTTGTTTTTTAAATGTGCTGTAAAAATGATACAAAAATATATTTCATGCAGCAGATGTGGACCGATTGCACACTACAGCAAACATCTCATTAGCTCTGCCAGGAGATGAAGGGGAAAGTTAATAAGGAGAGCTTAGTTAGATCACAAGGATTGCTCTCCTGAATAACTGAAGCTGGGGAGGTGGGTCCAGAGAAAAATAGAGAATAAATATTCTTAGCAAAAAAAAAAAAAAGGAAAAAAAGAGGAAAGATATTACCATGAAAATCAAAGCAGAAGAGTTTGAAATGTAGAATAAATAAGGAAATGCAGGAGAACAGTAGAAAGAAAATATTTGGAAGGAACCTGAACCTTGGACTAATGTTTCTAGAAGGACCTTAAAACTCCAGATTCACAATAGTCCTCCAGTCCCAGTTCATAGGTTTATCAGTCCCCTTCTGTAAGGCTGTAGTATTTGCTTGGGTTTGGGAAACACATATATGGAATAGTACTCCCAGGATAAATCATAGGTAAGGGTATTGGCAAAACACATCGAGTCAGAAAGGAGTTGTCTTTATAAACAACTGGAAGAGCCACAGGGTGGTTGATATCTGCAGTCTGTTCTGGAGTGACCTGACCATCCAGTTCCACTGACATTTGCCTCTTTAGTTTATTCCTTCGGTTCTGGAACCAGATTTTCACCTGGGTCTCTGTTAACTGTAAGGAGCTGGCCAAGCAGGCCCTCTCGGAGCTGCTCAGGTACCTTTTGACGTCAAAGGTGGACTCCAGTTGGAAGATCTGGCTCTTGGAGAATATGGTGCGGGTTTTTTTCTTGGCCAACAATTTGTTTTTGTTTGGGATTTTCTCATGGTTGGGAGAGTTTACCTCTGGCAAACTGTCGGGGCTGTGATCTCTTCTGGACAAGTCCCTGTGTTTTTGAGGTCGGTCCATGCAGTAGGCAAGACCTTGTGTAGCATGGAGGAGACAGTTCCTAGTAGCTAAGACAAGAGAAAAAGAAAAAAAAAACGAAATAAATTCTAGTACATAAGGACCTGGAAACTTAAGCACAGGGTTCAATAAAGGGAAGGTCCACAAACTATTTTTAAAGATCATCAATAAATTGCAATGTTCTGGTCTCTGTCTGCTAAGATACCAGGTATATCAAGCATGCTGCAAGCCTGGAGTGCACCACAGTCTACAAACAAACAGTGCACCACATAAACTACTACTCATCAGCAAACCTCCTAATCCATAAACAAAGTCATTATCTTTATATTAACTCTACCAAGCTGGTGCAGTTAACCCATTGGGTGCTGGCAGAGAGCAGAAACCTTTTCTGTAAAACTCATTCAATGTTAAATGAAATGTTAAATCTCCTTTTTTTTTAGTTCATTTAATTAAAGTGACTGATGAAAGCAGTTAGTTTTCTCAGCCTTTTCACCAGGCCAGCTTGTGTTATTAGTTGTAGAATAGTAGCATTAATACATTATTACTTTTCTCTCTTTCTCTAATTAGTACATGTGCAATAAAAGACATTTAATGACTTGTCTGTGTATTAGTGGATGAAGTCTGTATAGAAGTCTATATAAGGTTATTATATGGCTATATAATATTAAATGGATAGATGGATGGATATGTACATGATAAGAGGGAGAGAGACTGAGAGATTTAATTAAAGCCCAAAGCTGATATACCAATCTTCATAGGAATAAATCTACTTGAATGACATCCCTGGCCCAGCAGATCTTAGTAAAAGCAAGAGGCGGTTCTTGAGATCCTGCAGAGAGCGAAGACATATCGTGCGATCCACAAATGCTTACCTTGCGAATGAAATCGCAATCGCCTGTCGCTCTCCACTTCATCCTCGCCCTTTCTTATCCCCTGAGCGATGACTTCCCTGCTGCCAGGCTGCGACCTCTCTACACAGCCTCGGTGAGGTCTGATGACATCTGCCCTGGTGGAGTTCAGCCTGAGTATACTGTCGATAGTAAAATTAATAGAGGGAGGCTTGCTACATCCATCCTGGCTTTTACTCATGGTATTTGTCTCCTGGTCAGGTCTAATGCCCTGAGTAAAGAGGTTGGGGGGTAGATGGCATTAGGCGTCCAGATCCAAGCGATGCATTCACACGCGCACTCGCCTCCAGAAGCTGGCAGCGACCAGCGACAGACGCAGCGAGCGAGCGAGATCGGGGGCAGCTGGGGAAGGTGCAGCGCGCGCATGCAGGGTGCACGTCTCCTACTGGAGGAGGCTGGGGAGGGGGCGGGGCACGGGGGGCTGCTTATTATAGGCAATGGGTCACACAGCTAGTGATCCCTGGCAGTCTATTTATTCACTGGATTGCCAGACATTTAACCCAAGCACTGCCAGCTGTAACAGATTATACC